>JANSTU010021285.1:0-13455 GCA_027564075.1 Bolitophila hybrida
AGTTTTTAAAATTTCAAAACGCTCTTCAAGAGAAAACATGTTGTTTCGTGCCGCGGATGGTATGACTAATGAACTGTATGTAACTCGTTTGGTGGTGTCATACGACGAAATTCAAAAACGTACCAATAGATGGCCCACCCTGTATATGTTTAACTATAATACACATGAACACATAATCTATAACCATAAACCTATGTATTTTCTTAAATTGTAAACCTTAACAAAAATCAGAAACTTAAAAACTCTGTATATGTATATTCTATATTTCTTGAGTTATAAATAAATAATTTAATTATTAATTATTAATTTCGTGTATTATTAACACAGAGATCAATGATCTTGTGGTGTTCTGTATACACAATACACACAACAAATACAGTTTGTTTTATATTATGAAAACACTAGGTATAATGTGTCGATTATTTTGATCAACCTCTGTTGACTGAGAAACTGTGTCAAAGGCTTTCGAAAAGTCAAGCAAAACCATAATTGTACATTGTTTCTTGACAAGGCTTTTAAGAATAGCATCAGTTACTTTAAGTAGAACCATGGAAGTACTGTGATTACTTTTAAAGCCTGAATGGAACTCATTTAAGAGATTGAAGGAGGTTATATAAGTATTAACTTGATTTTTCATGACTATTTGAAGAGCCTTCGAAAGTGTAGGCAATATGCTTATTGGTCTGAAGACCCTGAGTCCAAATGAACGGGTATTTGTATGGATGCGTATGGCTCGTGTCCAAGATTGTGGAAATGTTGACGAAGAAAGCGAAAAGTTAAAAATGTCAAGTATAAAAGGATCAATTATAGGATATAAAATTTTAAGAAAAGGTAGACAGATTTCATTTAATCCAACAGAGTTGGATTTTATAGACGAAAAGAGAAGAATTAACTCAGAGAATGTGATGGAATGGTAACTAAAACTGAGAACAGTAGTTTTTTGGAGGAAAATATAGGATTGAGCAGATAAGATGGCTATTAAACTGTTCATTAGAAAAGGGTGGAGTAATATTTTCAGAAGAGACTTCAGATGTTGCCATAAAACACGTGGCGTTAGATTAGTTCTCAGACGGGGTTCATAGTAACGGATTTTTTCATCACAATTTACTTTAACTGCACAATGTCTTAAACGTTGATTAAAAGCTTGGAGAAAACGTACAGTTTATGGCTTTATTTGAAGAGGAAAAGTATTCTCATTGAAATAGCCCATAGTCAATACGTCATCATACTCTGGAATGTGGTCCCTAAGTAATTTGTCCAAAGTGGATACTTCATCAGTAGCCGGAGGCTTATATACAACTCCAAAGAGTGTAGTCGAACAAGGAAATATGATTTCAATAAACAGATAATTAAGATAATGAATTATTGATTGTATTGGAGTTGGAAACAACACTTGTTCAATTAATTTGTTACTAAACCACCACCACGTCGTACTTTGCGATCTGCTCGAAAAAAAAAAAAATATAATAATAATAGTTCACATTGATTATGATTATATGTTATGTGGTACCGGTGTTGTTGTGACTGAGTATTTTCACGGACCCGAAAATATCATGAAACCTTTGTAAAAAGCTTATCTGAGGAGTCCCAGATAATTTATTTTTATTTTCGGTTAAGATTAAATATACATTTGTTGGCTATTTTTTTCTGAATTATGGTTGTATTTTACAAAAACATATGCACTTATTATTTCTGACACCAGTATTGTATAGAATTATAGTAACGTTTAAACATTACATTAAAGTAAGGGCACTGTTTCTTTTTGCTCAACAAATTTTCATTTTCGATATTTTACACAAACAAATTAAATATTCACCACATATGGTCGCCAACAGCTGTTTCCGTACACTTTGTTTGAACATATTTTTTTCGGTACTTAAAAGGTTATACGAAAATACTGAATATCCTGACCACTCTGCGAATATTATATTATGCCAAAGCTCTGTGGTACTTAATGGAAAACACTGCTACCGCAGAACAACAGTTCGTGAAAACTAAAACCCGAATTAGGTTTTCTCTCCACAGACAACACACACGGTCGACCATTATTTGTGTGCATCTCAAATTGCGTTTAGTTAAAACAAATAACGATTCGCAAACATAGTACATATATTATATTATATTATGCTATATATATTATACATACACATACACTCAAATATTAGATTGGTGAACTTTGCACGAAGACTTACACACAAACATTCACAAACAGTTTATATAAATTCATAAGAATAGTATAACATAATAGTACACCTAACGACATTAATATATGATAGGTAAATTTACAACTCCCGTCGAGATATCATGACGAATCTGACTAAGTACTTGTGCAAGTGTATGTCATATATGAAAAAAGAGATTTTGCACAGCTTTAAGTTGGTTTTTAAAAATCTTTATTCATGTTTAATTTGCCTAATTAAATATAAAGTCACTTTTATGTATAATAAATAATTTCTTATGCAATAATATATAACAACATGGTTGATGACGCTTTCATGATTGCAAATAGATAAAAAGGATCGATATAAATCATTATTATTTATCATAGAATAAATAATTATACAAAGCGATATCATTTAATTCAGCATGAGTGATTCGTGCGATCATATAATGGCTAAATCTACATATTGCGAGTTTGCATTTTTGGCCTTTTGAAATAAATTAAATTAAATTAATTTATATAGTTATATCGGTCACGGTTGATGGATTTATGTTAGGGTTGAATATTATAAAGACGAAAAGGTTAATTTGTAGATATTGTGAAAAGGTATCTAAAGTCTTAATTAAAACTTTACCAATATGTGAAGAATGTAAATGTTATATACAAATGATTTGGATGAACAACTGGTTTCAACGTTTTTATAAAATGTATAAGATTGAACAAATGTTTTAATTCAATTACTGCACCTACTCCTCACACCCAAAAAGCTCGCTGATTCGGACTCTCATTTTCTGCCTTCTTGAGTTTGCTGTGTGAATTACGCTATAAGTTTTTATACATCAAATTATACATATACGACTTATACGAGTATAAAAACTGTGCTAAAGCCACTTTGTCGCCATATTTTTGTAAGGTTATATATTCAAACAATAGTTATTTGCATAACTAGAGGAGAAAATAGAATTAATTAACTGTTGACTATTCTGAGCTGCTTTGTGTATACGAGTTATTAACTAATTTTTGGTTGAACTATTCAAAGAGTTTGTCGTTTGAAATTTGTTTAATACAAATATTTATTTAATAAGTAAGTTTTTCAAAGTGTTCGAAATTTGCGATGATTTTTTCCCCTTCTATACATCCCGGAGGTGAGAACGTGTAATAAGACTTTTATAATAATAATGTAAATAAAATTAATAAATAAATGGATTATTGACGCCAAACTTTTTTGGCCTTCAGCTAAAATCCTAAGGAATGCATCAGTGTCAAGCCGTCGTAGCAATACATTAACATAATGTTTAATTTATAAGTTATATTATTTGTTTAAATGTTATTTCCAGTAAGAAAAATATTTGATGTACCCGATTATTCAAATGAGAAATTTTAAAATATTTTTTTTTTATTTTATCTTAATTACCATATTTTCTTTTTTTCATTATTATATTTTACACTTGTAAATCTTTTAGTAGTAAAGAGGCCGATCATTGAATATGCATATTTTTGAGTTTTTTTTGAGGCGATATAGATAGATTTTATTTTGAAGTCGAAAAAAATACATGTTTCGTGGCACGCAGGCCATAATGTTGGCCCATTGTGCAGCATCATTTTTTATTGATTCTCGTGTGAAGTTCCGTGATCTTCTTCCGAGAACCAGTTTGTGCTCTCAACGAAAGCTGTGATACTCTTGAGGCTTGATTCCTTAATGACATCGATTGTAGTTTCTGGTGTGCCTAGGTGCACAGTTCTGTTCCTCTGGAGCATTAAGTTCTGACAGAGAAAGTGTTCCAGTGTTTCGTTGTCCAAGTTACAACCTCTGCATAATGGCGAATCGATAGATCGTATTTTGTGGAGGTGGTGGCTAAAGCAATGACCTATTAATATATTTACCATTTTTTAAGCTTACGCTTGCCAGTGTTAATTAAGAAAAAAGAGTCACTTTTGTTAGGTTTACTAAATATAGATTTAGCTTGACTACACGTATCTAGTGACTCCTATTTCAGTGTATGAAGTTTGTTCATGTGTGTCTGTATGGTAGTTCTCCTGTTAGAACGGGAGTTTCGGGTTGATATAAATAGAGATAATTTATTAAATCTTTTTCTATATTCTGTTAATTTTTTATGGAAAAAATTATAATTAAGTGATTCAGGGAATCTCCGGAAGCATCTCGATGTTTTATTTTTTTAATTTTTGGCGTCACTTTGAATCAATCATTTCTTATTGTAAAATGATAATTTAAAAAAACGACAAACGCTCGACAGCGTTACCTGATGAATTATATGAAGAAGCAATGTGCAAAATCTCAGAACGATCGGTCAATTAGTTTTTCATGAATCGTGTGCACCAACTTTGAAAATGATGTTTTTTCAGGAAAACGCTTTAAAGTTTTGCTCAGTAGATGATGCGGAATAAAATACAATAATCTTTAATACGCTAACTGTCACAACTTCGTCAGTTTTCCTCCGATTTACTTGAAATATACCTGAAAATACCTTACCGTGCCCTTAATTTAATTTTTTTACATTGTTTTTTTAAATTACACAAATTTTGCCAAATTTTTACCGAATTTTACCGAATAAGTTAATTTTTTTGTTACATATTATTCATCGGTACCCCCGAAAAAATCATTTTAAATAATAAAAATGAGTTTATGAAAGTGATTACAAAGGTATCTTCTCTGAAGATATTTTCGGCAAAACTAGTCATGAGTAATGAAGACATCTTGGTAGAAATTATTGGAACAAATGCGATTTACACATATTTTAATTACAGGACAGTTCCATTCCAACACGTTACGTTTCACTAATTTTGTCAGCCTTTGGTAACACCGGATTGAAATTTCAAATTAACGTCATTATAAGAATTGGGTCACATACTATATACACGCGTTGGAATAATATATATGTCATAATTTTCGGTGTTGAATACGTGTTCAAGTAAAAAAAAGGTGCGTATTTAATTACCAATTTCAATACGTAATTGTATCACATTTTCTTTAGTTACAACCCCAGTCATTAACGTCTCAAGATTGAATGAGGTGTTTTCAACGATGTTACCAACTTGTACAGAATATTGTAACCTCGGGATCCTTAATGCGCCCGGAGGAACTGGCAAAACATTTCAGATTTCATTGATTTTGTCATCGATTCGTTCGTATTTGCGAGGATTGTAGAACGATTGTCCGAATTACGATTTGCCGAATAATACGATTGGTCGAATCTCAATTGGCCGAATATCGATATACAATTATAAAGTGAATGATAGTATTGGCCGAATCAAGATTGACAGAATGACACGATTGCCCAACAAACGACTGGTCTCACATGATTATCCGACAGAGTATCATTCTGCCAATCGTGATTCGGCCAAACGTATTTTCTGCCTTTCGTGATTCGGCCAAACTATTATTCTGCCATTCGTTAATCGGCCAAACGTTTTTCGGCTAATCGTATTGTTCGGCAAATCGTGACATTTGGCGAATCAAAACATTCGGCGAATCGTGATTCGGTCAATCGCAATTGTGCTATAGTTGAGACACCCATTTGCGAGCATTGCAGGCACTTGACCGGACTACGAAAGATATACGGAGTAATACAAATTGTCCATTGCTTGACTCTTTCGTCTCCACAATTCAATTGCTTCACACAAGATCCGCCTAAAGCACACGACGAACGCAGCAATTCTGCTGGTATTTTTGGTTCAATTGTCCTGTCAGTCTTTTAAATTTCTGTAAGACTAAAACACTTTTAGTTGACCCAATTGGACCGAATTGTAATAAATAAGACTGCACATATTTCCATTACATACAATTACCTTGTCCGTCTGGCGACTGGATGTGTGCGTAGAGGGATTCGAGGGAGAAATATACTCACCAAACGCTTTTCTCAAAAAAAATTTTTTTTAAAAAGTAAGTTTATTTATTTTGTGTGTTTTGTGTATTCTGACTTTTGTGTGTGTATATGTATTGTGTTCATGAATATTTTGTACTAAAAACAAAACTTCGCACTCAATAAATATTTACACACAAAATTAAATAAAAAATAATCTAACTTTTTTTAAAGGTAGCTTCGCCCAATCTTCTTTTTGCTGTCGCTGTGCATCTGAGGTATGTATTATTATTCAATTTATAAGTGCATTTTTATTAATAAAATATTATAAAAAATATTTATTTCAGATAGCACCACGACGCACGCATTGCGTCGCCCCATCTGCATCGTCCGTCGTCGCAGCTAAACGATAACATCATACAGCAGATAGGCACCAGCACATGTTATTAGAAGCACCTCTTCGCCCCCATCTTCATGCTTTACTGTAATAATAAGACTTATATCGCTGATCTGCATAGGAATAATACCGACATATATTGCCGGTCCGCGTTAATCATCGTCGGTCTAATATCGACTTATATCGCCGGTCCTCATTGGTTTGCGTCGATCTAATTCTGACATATTATTACCCTACATACATTCGGTCTTTTACACGACATAGCGGTCATGCCCGGGATTAAGCCGATGCGTGATGATCTGACGGACGTAGGATTGTAAGTCCCCCAAAACATTGAAATTGTTTGACGGGCTGTTGTGGACTACTCGTTCAAAGTGCTCTCTCCATCTGTTTAGCTGTTCACTATCCATCGCGTCAGGGCAAAAATAGACTCCTAACCATCGGAGATGTGTTGTGAGTGTTAGATCACAGTAGCTCCTGTAGAAGTAACTCATATCAAACAGCACATTGGTATGACCTGAACATACGTGTGAACTCGTAATGGTCAATGAATCCGGTGTGCGGCATCGATCTGCCGATAATGAGACGTCAGGACTCCGAAACCCAGTGTTTACGTCTGTGGTACTGTGCACGACCGATCTCCTACCCAATTGCCAGTCAGTTATTGATTCCTGTTTACCAGTGCTGCCTTAGTCCGCAGTTCTCTACAGAACCGTTGCTTGACCTCAGGGATTTTGAATCTATCTACGTCTCGGGTGTGTAGCAACCCGCTTTGGTTGTCGCTCTTAACGTCTGCGCCTTTCCTCACATCAAGTAGTCGTATGGTTCTCCGTCTCGCCGTCAGAGGTGTTCTTTTCTCAGCCTAGCAGTCATGCTTCTCCCTGAAACAAACCTCTCGGCGTGTTGTTTCGACAATTTCCAATAGATACGAATTGAATTTTAATCGTCATTCATTTAACTTTAAAAAAGAATATAAATGGATGCAACTTTGAGTGTGACCTGATCCTCAAATTATGTGTAATTAAAAACTATATTTTGGTGCGACCAAATAAAAACAGACAGATCTTATTTCTACATAATTTTAAATAATTTATTTTAGTCTAAATGTTTATTTATAATTAGCAATCTTCTGTCCCATTTTGTCCATCTCAATTTCAGAGCCATACGAACTGCTACCCTCTAGCATCATTTTGATCTCATCAAAGCTTTTACCCTTCGTCTCGGGTAGATATACAGTGGCAAACAAAGACTTGGCAAAGCAAAACATCGCAAATATCCACATACATCCGTGCATGTGATACTGGTCTACCATCAGCGCAAAATAGCGAACGTATAAAAATGATACGCCCCACGAACACATGCAAACCTTGCTCAGAACCGTATTGACGATCTATAGATTTTCAAATGGTATAAGTAATTTGAAATACATAACATAAAACTGCTTAATTACCTTTCGTGGCAGTACTTCCGATGAGACAACATACGACACGGGCATATAACTCATGTATGCCAAAAACAAAATTCCAGCCAAGCACACCATCGGCAGCCACGACAATGCTGATACATCATACTGTAGTTCTTTCAGATAAAAGTAAATTCCTAACATCAGTAGGAAAAGACCGGTTCCAAGAGTTCCTAATATAATGAGAATCTGATGAGAACGCATTATCCACTGTCATAATGTACAGTCATCTAATAAACAAATACCCACCTTACGTCCGAGTCTGTCCACGCAGACAAGCGACAAATATGAGCCAGCCAGTTGAATAAAACCAACAATTATAGCACATATATTGGGCTCTAACTTTGAACCGGCGTCACGGAAAATTGTGGCAGTATAATTTTGAATTGCAAAGGTTCCGCACAGCTGCGAGCCCACAATCAAAACAAAAGAAATCAAAATGGCACGAAAAGTGGCAGCACCCTTAAAATCTGACCATCTTAAACTTTTCCGACTTGTCGATTCCTGATCATACAACGAATTCATTTCCTCTTTGAATACCTCGGACTTTGTTTGTTCCGAGGATCGTCGAAGGCCACGATAGAAACCAAGTGAGGTCTGTGCATCATCAGCACGATGATTTACCATCAGATACTGTGGACTCTCCGGTAGTATTATGAATCCAGTCAGGCACACAGCCGAAATGGACATGCCAATAAATGGAACTACAAAATAGTCGAGATAACCACCGATACAGAATCCGATCAGTACACCGACAATATTGGACAAAACCAATATCGAGCCGAGTTTTCCGCGAATTCTGAAAACATTAAATAAATACAAAAATAATTTCAATCATTATAAAATGTTACCTGTCCTCTGCAATCTCTGACACATATACCGGCAGCACCGCAAAGATACCACCACTCGAGATACCGGCCAGCATGCGTGACACATACAAGTACGTGACGTTCGAGCCGTACGCAATCAGTAACCAGCTGATCAACTGTGGAACGGTTGCGATCACAATCGCAAACTTTCGGCCGAACTTTTCGGAAAACCAGCCGAACAACTCTGAGCCGATCATACCGCCAATGCATAAAATCGACGCTATCCACGAAGCCTCCTCCACGGTTATAGGACCGGTGGGCAGTGGACTCTGTGAGGACAGTAGTACTGGTATGGTGGGCGAACTCCATCCAATCGCAATGCCATATGACAATGTGGCTAAATTGCCTGTTTTTTTGTTTGTTTAACACATAACTGAGAATAAAAATCACATAATTTTTATAGTTTTAATTGTTCTATCTTACCACACATCGTAGCATAATACTGATACTTTGCACTCATCTTTTATGTATATGTACTTGTTCAGCACAACATTAAACACTGAAGGTTTATTCCTCCACGAGAGGAGGTATTCAACTAATGAGATTCTAGCAAAAAAACTCAGTTTTTTCGCATGCGATTCTGTTATCGCATAGAAGGTCTTTGAGATAACATATTTAGAAAATAAAGAATTGTTGTTAGACCCAGATGGAGTATGCTTACATTTTTTTTTTTTGTAATAATGAGCGTATAAATGATGTTATTATTTGACCGTTATAAAAGAGACATTATCTATTTTCTGTCAGAACTAATCAGGTTATATCAGCAGCCTGGACACATATTCCTACGGTTTTAAAAATATAATAAAAATGGCTGAGAATTACCAGTAGACCTGTAATTCATATGGGGCCTATCATTATGTTAATTACAATGAATAAAGCTATAATTTAATATATATTAAAAAATACAACCATATTTGATTAGATATATATTATCGCCACAAAATCCACACTGTGGGCATTTGGCGATTCATACACACAAATTATCATGAGTATCTCTTTTGAATTAGTATAATAATTCAAATATATCAATTAAACCAAATTCTTGAGTAGGAAAAGCACAGATTTATATATTATCTCCTTATCTCTTAACCGTTATTTACTCTAATCGCTAGGTGATAGCATTTATGTAAGATTAAAAGGAAATATATATGTATAAAGACTACTACTTGTAGAGACAATTGAATAGATAACGCGAAGTTTAATTCAACTAGTTCATAAAGATGAATTCAGAGCATTTATTGTCTTTTAAGAAAATACAACTTTATAAATATTTTACTTTGATGCGCCAAGACCATAGGTACTGTCCCACTTTATGTACTGTGCAAGATCATCAGGTGATACACTGGATCTAACACGCTTCAGAGCCTGTTGGAAATCATCGAAATTCACCGGTCGGACGTCATTTGCCGCGATCATGGCCATATCATCAAAAGCAATTGATCGAATCGGTCCCATTGATGCCTCGTGACATAGCGTTTTCATGTCTGCACCAGAGAAACCATCGGTAAGTCTTCCGACGGTCTCTATTTGCTCGTCTGTTATTTCTGTACGCTCTTCTCGCAGCAGACTTATTAGAATCTGAATGCGTGCCTCGCATTCGGGTAACGGAATGTATAGTCGTTTCACAAGACGACGTCTGGCGGCCTCATCGAGCTCTTGTGGACGATTAGTGGCACCAACAATCAATATGCGGTCATCTTCGCTAGTTGCAGCACCATCGAGTTGTACAAGAAATTCAGTCTAAAATACATATAATATAAATAATGATTTTTATCATATTTAAAAATTCGTTTGTACTTTAAGGCGTCTGGAGCTCTCGTGTTCCGTATCGGATCGCTGGCATAGCAATGAATCAATTTCGTCGATGAAGACCACCTTTTTATGTATATATTTTATAATTAAATTAAGCATTATAATAATTTTATAGAATCAAATCTCACCGATGGCTGATGCACAGCAGCAACCGCGAATAATGCTCGAACCATTTTCTCGCCATCACCAATCCACTTTGAGGTCAACGATGAAGCACTGATGCTAAAGAACGTTGATTTCGATTGAGATGCAATACATTTGCCGATTAGTGTTTTACCAGTTCCTGGCGGTCCAAACAATAGAATACCTTTAGGTGGACGACGCAATCCAGTGAATATGTCAGGTCGTAACAACGGCCAAACTACGGCCTCTTTGATTGTAGATTTAGCGTACTCTAAACCAGCAATATCGTCCCAGCCTAGTCAAAAAATGTACAATATAAAATTGCAATATTGTATAATTTAAGCAACTTACCAACACTGTAAAATTTATCCATTATCTCGCTGCGGATGAGCTCAATCATCTTTGGATCAATGTGCTTTAGTCGTTCGTCAATTGGCTCAGTAGGAGTTGTTTGCTCATTAGAAGCACCATTATTGCTATAGCAATAAAATCAAAAACAAATTAAAACAACTAAATTATTAAAACAGACATTTCTCACTCTTGTTGGGCTGATTGACCTCCGATGGGTGGCACAAATTTGCTCTGTACATTTCGGCGTCCGCCTAGTGACTTCTTGGTAGCACCATACGAGAAAAGTGGACGACTGGAAGCAGCAGATGTACCGGATGTGCTGGCAGTACCATGTTTCGTAGCGTTCTGAATATGTAGCTCATCACGAGCAGTGCGAAAGTGATTTTGTTGTTGTGCCGGCTGGACTAGGCAGACCGGCGCAGATGGTTCTGGCAGACGTGGATCTGTAACATCTAGACACTTTCGCTTAAACGGTGCTGGCATAGATGGATTAAATGCTGTGCGAATGGAGTTCTTATGGAAATCAGGCAATTTTGTGCCAAATAAAGAAGATGAAGAAGTCGATGGTTGTGGTGTATTTATATAAGCATCAGCAGTGATTGGTCTGGATTTTTTAATACCAGAAGTCGATGGCTCATTAACATTATCCACTATTGTTTTAAAATTAAACTTTGACTTCAAAACTTCTGTTGTATTTTGTTCTGGTCTAGACGCAAAACCGGACGTCGATGGAAGGTTTATATAATTTGGTTTAGTTTGGAAACTCAACGTTGCGTTTGGAGCATTTTCTTTGCTTTGTTTGCTTGAGTTTGCCTTTTCATTATCTTCGTCAACTTCCATGGAATCGTCAAACATTAAATCTAGATCTTCGTCTGTGACCTTATAATTATTACCGATTTCATTTTTTCTGTTTTCTGCATCATCCGTCTTGCTGTTTTCATTTTTGTTCTTATAATCTTTTAAGGATTGTAACAAAATACTTGATATATCAATTTCCTTTTCAGTTTTGTCTTCGTCATCCGTTTGGCAATTTTCATTTATGATTTTCGCAAAATTAGCATCCGTAACTCCCGAATGCTTGCACATGTTATATTCGCCGTGGCACGGCAATTGTACGAGATGTTTATATTTACTTGCGTCCGTCAGGCTAGTAGACCACTTAATCGCTGCAACAGCCTCTGCGTGAGGCTTCAACATTCTACGACATTCTTCTGTGAAACTATCCACGTTGCCGGGCCCAGGTCGTCTAACGAATTCATGATATGCCCTTACGTGTCTCTCGACCAGGTTTGCCGTTACTGTTGTTGGATGCTTGCTACAAAATATATAATTAGCCAAATATAATTTAGATGTATCAGATGACATTCATTACTTTTCCATTGAGGTGGCCTGCATCACAAGCGACATTTCTCTCATGAGATCGGCTTTTCGAAAACAATCCTTTTCTTTTTCGTATTCCGATCGTGTGTGATGAAACATTGCATCAAGCGTTTCCCTGACATCATTGTTAGGATCTTGCGAAGTTGATTCCATGATTTTAAAGCGGGGAGCACGTGTTGGTTATTTTATAATTAAGTTCGAACAAATTAAATTGATTTTATTTGTTTACAAACAAAAACAGAAATACTTTGACATTAAAGATTAGTATAATTGCGCCATCGAAGACATTGAACTGGAATTATCTGACATTTTATCGATGCCGCGAACCAATATATTAGTACGACATCTGTTGGCGAATAGTATATAGGATGGTAGAAAACTGTTATTAGAGGGAATATCCGAGTACATTTTTTTTATTTTATTAACAATAAATTGTTTATTTATATAATGTCATAATTTTCAATACAAAATATCGATTATGGCGGATGCCTGTGTGTTATTACATCGTTGCTTCCATCGGTGGTTGTGTATCTGTACTCTAATACTTAAGCAGGCCGCTAAAATTTAAAAAAATCTTGTTTTGAGCGATTGATCGGTCGCGAACCACAAATACAATCGAGATTGAATCAAGGTCAAGTTGAAATATGAGTGAAATATGTATAACATGATAATGTCCATTTTGTTTTTTTTTTGCCCATCTTTGAGCATGTCTTATACAGTGGCAGACAACTAATTAAAAACGATATATTTATTTATTTTTTTATATATATTTATTGTACCGGGAACTATATTAAAATAAATCAAATCGTTTTATATTTTTACACTGCCTTATGTATCCTTACGTGCTGAGGTGGTGACACTGTTCATTGAAAACGATCGTTCAATTGTCAAAACGCAGCGTGCGTATCGAAAGAAGTACAAAGGCATAAAAGCGCCTTCCGACAATACTATCCGCCATTTGGCTGCAAATTTTTTTGAGCACGGCTCAGTGGCGAACCGTGAGCAACACAATCGACCACGTCCCAGGCGTTCCAATGCTGTCATAGCAGCTGTACGGGACAGTGTTGTGGAGGACCCGA
>JANSTU010021296.1:0-13455 GCA_027564075.1 Bolitophila hybrida
AATTCTGTGTTTTTTTTAACAATTCCCGGTACTTTTTATACAGAAGGTATATGATAAATTGTGTTATATATATAATTATATTATTATATTATATAATTTATTACGCCAGTTTTAGCTTGTGATTATCGAGAAAATGGACGCTTGAGCATCTGAGCCGGACCCATTTTTATATAATAAATACATATTTTTCATATGTTTTTATATAAATAAAAATAAATTAATAATACATTTTATAAATATTCCATTATCGTACAATTAAATTAAACATTAAATTAATGATTAACTGAAATGAAAAATTGTAAAACATAGTAAGTAATGTATGTTTCTATTGCAAGAATTGTTTTATACTTGTATTGTATAATTTATTTATATTAAAAAAAAATCAGGAAAAATTCTTAAATCACATATTTAATAAAAAAATATTTTGTATATGGTGAATCCAATTTGTTTTATTAAACAAATTTTGTAAAAAAAAATTTGTTTACTATAATATACTCGTATATAGTAAAAAACCACTTTTTTATAATGGTTTTATACGCAAAATATGTTTGGTTTTTTTCTCTACAATACGAACGTCACCTGGAGCAATCCAAAATGTTCGTGAATTTATAGCTGAAGATCAAAATTCGCCCATCAGGACGATAGCAGAGGCCTTGGGAACGCCGTGTTCTATTCTCACCAAGGATTTGAACAAGAGAAAGGTATGCGCCCGATTTGTACCACACTATTTGAGAGACAAAAAAAAATAATTATTGGCCACCCACCGTATTCACCTGATTTGGCTCCGTACGACTTTTTCCTATTCCCGAAACTAAAAATATATCTGAAAGGATGCTATTTTGAATATATCAAGCCAATTCATAATTAGGGGATCTGAGAATGATGTTAATGAATAAACACTAATATTCCATTAGGCATTTTAAAAAATTCGAAACTTTTTGCACTTTGTAATAATGCACATTTATTAGCATAAGCAACGTGCATATAAAACAAATAGTAAAGGTATATACTATATACATTTACATATATAGGTGGCATACGAACGAGCGTATATGTGTACAGCACAAACGTTATATATAACATTATGTTACATTATAACATTATTACATATACTGTTTAATGCCTATATAATATATATATATATTGGAAGACGGAAAAAGATTCAATAGCACTTTAAAGATTTTTGCCAAAAACATATCAACACCCTAATTAAAGCAAATATTAATGAATGATTTAAAAAAATTTCTACCTATCGAATATTTAACGTATTCATGAATGAAAAAATGTAATATTACTAATTACAAAATACTATAATTACGTAAAAACATTTAAAAATATGCATAATTATAACAATTAATTTCATATGGTTAAGAGGTTAATAAGACACAGTGGTTATTATTTTGGACACTTTTGACATATATGTTATATATTTATATACATTTTTAGAATATTAAAAAAAAAAATTAGTACTTAACTATAGCTGGCCTGAAAAGTTTTTTTTCTTAGGCTTTATACACATTTTTCATGATATTTTATATATCTAATTGTGTCGCAATTACTATCGAACTATGGATAATGGTGAGTTCGTGAAAATACCCAGTCACAAATTTTACGATAAAACATGTTGTGTCTGTACCCGGATTCGAACAGACTGGGTTATGAGGCATTAACCGCGCTACCGCTCAAAATTGAAATATTAGAATGTTTTCGGATGACTTTTACGATAATTTCATTAAAACAAGTTATTTGGTTAAATAAATAAGTGTATACATTGTCGTAAGTAAGTAAGTAGTACAATGGTCCTTACGCAAGAATAGTTTTTCGACGAAAAAATCCACCAAACGTACGTATATTATATACCCAATAAAAACATTTGACATTGTAGCTCCACCCTATCCAATAGGTTTATTGCCAAGCCCATCACGTTTCAGCCATTACAATATAGGCGTACTCTGACATAAAATTTAACCACGCCCTTTTAGGCATGCGCGATACGAACCAGTTTGGCGGAACCATGGATTTCTATCACATACATTTCGTGTAAAATGGTATAAAATAAATACTTTTTCGAAAAGCTTACTTTAGTAAATTTATTAATTATTATATATGCTATATAGATGATTAGATGATTATTATAGATTAAAAAACTTAAAATGAACAATTTTAAATACAACAGCACTTATACCATTATAAATAATAGTTTCATTTATCCAAATTATATTATGTCACAAATAATCACACATATAAACTATTATTATTGTTAATTTATTTATTATTATTATTTCCATAATATGTACATTGTCGTTTGTCATATACAGTGGCAGACAACTAAATGTAAACAAAATTTTATAAAATCGTTTATACATTTTACGTACTTTTAGGAACTAATTTAAAATAGATAATATAGTTATTAATCGATTTGTTTGCCAAAAAATGCAATGGTTAGTTTACTTAAAGGGACAATTGAAAACACACAGGAGACGTAAGAATTATATGGGATTAGCTGTGATGCTGTTTTGTGAATATAATAATAAAATCGTTTTTGTAGGTTTTCTATTTCTAATTTTGTATTTAAATTATACTAAAAAAATAGGTGAAAAGAACGGCGTTATTGAACGCAAATATTGAAGTCGTAAGACTTATTTGTATAATGAAACATGGATTTCAGCTATAAAGATACTAATGCCAGACATGAAAAAGATTAAATATATTTTAAAATAGTACAAAAGTTTAAAATTCGTTGTCTTCAACTGTATATAATTCCGGGCTTAAGAAACAAAAGAAGTAAAACGCAAGAATACCAAAAAACATAAAAACCTTTCAATACATTATTAAATTATAATATTAATACTATTATTATTAAATTTAACAAACCTTGTTTTATATCTTCCACTGGTTTTTGCATAGATTTGCTTTTGAGATTGCTCGGCGTTGCCCGTGCACTGTTTCACAAAGTATTCAATTTTCCTGAGAAAATAAACAATGACACAAATACCTTTATCGAAGCACTAAAACTAAACTACCACAACTAAATGCACATATAATCACTGAATGGATAATTACCGTAATTATAATGCTCCTCAAAAAATCATTTAAATCTGTGTCAAAACGACGTTTTAATATGCACACACAAAAACCCACACACTAAAACTGTTATATTGTATAATATTTATAATAAAAACAAATATGGTACTAAATCAGCTTGTTAAGCATAAATGTGAGTTATTAACTCGTTTATTGCGGAACAATTAAAAAATTCATTCGTCTGTTTATTTTTTTCAATTTTTATGGAGTAACTACACACACATACACATATAAACACTCACACTCAAAAACGAATGTGTATATGGTATTTTTAGGCCTTCTCTACACACATTCGATATGTTAGCTCCACTTGCAATGCAATTACGCAAAAATAATATAAATGCTCAATGCCCGACTTTTCTCGACTAGCGCTTAAACCAAACTGTTATGTGAAAACAAAACAAAACTCATAAGCTTCGAAGAGAAGCTTGCCGTTGAGTTTATGTACAGAAACACATAATGTTATATAGTGCATATTAAAGGTATATAACGTACTTTGTATGTATATATTATGCTCTCTGGCAATGCTTTATGTCAATGGGATGACTGACACATCACACATGTTGGGGAGTTTATTGCGTATATGTTTGCTAGTCTATATCATCTGTTTCATTCGTTTAGATACATCCATCTCATGCCGTAGGCTGCATATAGAGATGTGCTTGTTATACGACTTCACACCAATATAATTAGTTTACGAGTGCGATGCCAAGCTTGCGGAAAAGAAGCTCTTTATATTTTAACAGTTTTTAAGAGTTGTTTATAAGGTAATTGCTCGGTTCATATAACAGCATATACTCATGAACATATGGCTACAAATGTAAAATGTATATGATAAACATACAAATATCTAGCATATATTATTATACAAACATACATATAATACACTTTAGCTCGGTTATGCATATTAAATCATAAACTATTACACAGAGCATTTAGCGTTTTATGGATAACTAATGTGATGATAAATAACGCTGTAAAAGTGGAACTTTTATGGGAGGCGCTAAGTGTTACGCTTTATACATTTATTGTTGCAATTTACTAATGATAGCCATGTTCGTGATAACTGAAAAAAATATAAGTACAATTTTGGCCTTTCAATTACTTATTATAAAATGGTTTTGTAATTGCGGTTTGAATATGTTTTTCTAAGTTTGTTTTTATTTAAGTTTAATCCATACATTTTTATGATCATTTATGTATAATTGTATAAAATAGTAATCACATTCTTCTTTTAAAATATAACATTGGTAATTATTACATAATAAATATAGGTATATAAAACTAATACGATAACAAAATGTTTTTATACAAATTGTATATGAATTTATCTTCAAGTCTAAAACTATATTATTATAACATATGTTCTTATAACATACATATACATATGTATAACTTACACAAGATAGTTTGTTCATTATACTCGATCATGCGCATCAAAACACCCACTAGAACATATTTCGACTTTGGAAATAATCGATTTTTACTCAAAATACATTTTTTCTGATTTCATATAGTGTACATTCTACAGTAATGCTAAGAATAGACGAGCAACTCACTTGCGCGGTGCAGCTACGTGCAACTGGAACGTAAAAGTGGATATTTAAATTGGAAATGCATGCGAGAGTATGTTTTTGGTGAACGGTAACGACAAGGTTCCGCTGGAACGCAACCTAGTCGCTGAAGAGTGCCTTTTGAACTAATAATAATATTTATTATACATGTTGTCTTGGACAATATTTTACATACATAAATAGTTTTGTGTATATATTTTTAAATGGCTGATTCGTGTTAAAGAAAATAACAAATTAATTAACTTCAAAATAAACTTTACCATTTAGTCTCTAATATATGCAATGGAAATAAGAATATTATAAAATTTAGTCATGGTTTTCTTGTGTGTGTGTATCAAACTTATGAAATGTTAATTATATTACATTTGAATAATTAGGGTTGGGATAATAGAAAGCTATAAATACTTTTTGAATCTACTTACGGAGCGGTTATTTTTGGCATGAAATCTTATGTATGCATTCGATTATGACTATGCTATATGTGCGCATTGAATAACAAGTGTTAGAAATAGATAATTAGGCTGAATAATTTAAATAGAATAAGAAGTTGCATATATTTAAGATAATCAAAAAGTTTTACACCTAATTATTTTTTTTTATATTTTCCAAATTTGAATTACTTGCAAGTTCAATCATCAAAACTATCAAACATGTCGTTATAAACATTGAACTAATGTTGATACGAGACGGAGTATGGGAGCCTGAAGAACTTAATGCTGTCGAAGAAGTGGCATGAAGAGGGTTGGGGAGCAAGGACGATAATTAGATTGACAGTGGACACAGAAAAGTGTTTCTAAAAGACGCACAAACAATGATTTTTTTTTTTGATAATAATGCTTGTTTCAATTCTACAGGAACGTGTCACATGACAAACGATGTCTTTTTTTCAAAAATATTGATACAAAAACAAGACTAACAACTCATGCATCGGGAAACTCAATACTCACTCACTCACAATACTGAGTATCCTGAATTTACATACAAAAATGTGCATGTAAATAAATGCACTTCCACTATATAAAATATTCAAAATTTAATATGATATCAAATAATAATACCAAAATAAGCACAAACTCCTGGCACTAGAATTGTAATATCAAACAACACACAAAAAAAAATCCTCTTTCATGCCTATGCCTTATTTCTACATTAGACCAATTAATCCCTAAAAGAATAAATGGCCATGTACGTAACACACTACGCAAACATTTACACAATACATTGCCACACACACTCAGATTTAATCAAAATCTGAACAACAGCCGTCTTCACCATCCATCTCAACTCACTCAACGTACTTTCCATCCTACATGTGCACCAAGGATTCAATAATATTTAAAATCGTCCAAGCGTTTGCAATCGGGGCTAGTGTCTGAGTACACACAATGAAATGAAATAGCGAAGAATCCATAATTTTATTATACCGAAAAATTGTATATTAAACCAGCAGATCGATGGTTCTACGTTATTTGCTGTAGAAATGTACTATTCGTCTATTGAAGACTTATCAGTACAACTGATGCAATTTAATTTAAGTCATAAAAAACAAGTAATATTTTAAAAAATATATATTTTACGTTAATTTGCTACATGAACATGAAGTGTAAATATATGAAGTATAATAAATATGAAAAAAATTACCTTTCTGGATCATATCCAGTCGTCGACTGCTTAGCCATGCCATGACGATCTTTATAATAAAACGAATGCAATCTCAGAGAATTGACTTGAGCCTATTTTTAAGGGTATGGGATTCAATTGCACATAAGACTGAATATGAAGATTCCTGAGTATAGCTCCCATTTAAAGTTAATCGCCTGTCTGTTTGGTGACGTTTTGCTGTCGTTGATCGTTGGTCGTTGGTCGTCCTTTGGGTCCAAGTTCGATGATCGTCCTATAGTTCATGGTCTATGTCTCTGAACTGTGTTGTCGGTGGAAAACACTAGACGGTAGTTTATTGTAATTGCAAAAATTGGCATGGATATCGCAATGCAATTATTAAAAATAATATAAGGGTATCAAATATCTCCCTTCGGCCTTTTTGTCTTTTGAATTTCACGGCTATGTACAAAGCGCTACAGAGCGTATCGGCCAATACTATACATTATTTGAAAGGTCTTGACATAACCTACAAAACGACGCAATGCATGCGTTCAAAAGTTAAAGACGTGTAAACATGGAGTTCACTAACGCCGAAATTCGCCCTATTTTGAAGTTTTCCTTCGTTAAAGGCAAATCCGCTAGAGAAACGTTCCGTGAGATTATTGGTGTTTTGGGAAATGGTACTCTATCACTTCGAACCCAGCCGAAGACCTGTCACGACGAATACCGATCTAATCATGGAAAACATCGAGTTAGACCGGCATGTGACATCTCGTGACATCACCCAGGAGATGGGAGTTGGTCACCAAATCATTTTAAACCATCTGCATAAGGTTTGATACAAAAAATGCTTGATGTTTGGGTGCCGCATGATTTGACGCAAAAAAACCTTCTGGACCGAATCAACACCTGCTATATGCTGCTGAAACGGAACGGACTCGACCCATTTTTGAAGCTGATGGTAACTGGCGACGAAAACGGATCACATACGATAATATCAACCGAAAATGGTCGTGGTCGAAGGCCGGTGAATCGTCCCCAACAATTGCCAAGCCGGGATTGACGGCCAGGAAGGTTTTGCTGTGTGTTTGGTGGGATTGGAAGGGAATCATCCACTTTGACCTGCTCCCATATGGCCGGACACTTAATTCTACGATCTACTGCGAACAACTCCAATAGAAAGGGTGTAATGTTCCACCAGGACAACGCCAGGCCACACACATCTTTGGTGACTCGTCAGAAGCTACGGGAGCTCGGATGGAAGATTTTATCGCATCCACCATATAGCCCGGACATTAGCACCTGTTCCTGTCCATGACGAACGCCCTTGGTGGTGTAAAGTTGAAAAAAGTGAAAGTGAAGTGAAAAGTGGCTGTCCGAGTTCTTCGCAAATAAGGAGGGGGTTCTACATAAGGGGTATTATGAAGTTGCCGTCTAGATGGAAACAGATTATCGAATAAAACGGCGCATATTTGAACTAAATCCGATAACTGTAACTCTGTTTATAAAACATTGAATAAAGAGCAAAAAAGCGGAAGGGAGATTTTTGACAACCTTATATAAACATATATCATGTTTTCATATCGTATTATATAAGTGTAATATATAACATCTAAGGTAGATAAGGTATAATTATAAAAATATATATGTACATAACAAGATTATCTCTTCGATGCTAACGATCTTCAATTGATGTCACAGTTCACATTCAACTACACAATCCATTTAAAAAGCTTCCAGCATGCATAAAACATTCATTTTATCTAAGTTCAAGCATGCCAACGACATGCAACATAATATGAATTATACATTTATAATATACATATACTCGTATAATCGGAAAAACGACTTTAATTGTTTCCTTCTAATGAAAAATCGATACGTTCGTCGAGCGCAAATATAACTTCTGACTATATCTATATAGAACACTTAGAGGACAACACAAGTATATATTATAATTATCTAGAATTATTTTATATATTCGATTCGAAGGTATATATATGAATAAGACATGCGAGGTCGAAAGCTCCACACTTCTAATTACATTCCAGTGTTCGAATTCACATTTAGGATTTGACATTCAATGAAAGTTTAGCTTGTATATTATGTATGTATGTATAATGAGATAACTCCGAGTATGGGTCCTATGGTTGTGATTAGGGTCGTGCGCACCACCGGGTGACTTGGCAGATATACTATATAAATATTTAATTCGGGGGCAGCTTGTACAAACGTATACATTTTTTTGCTCCGTATAAAAAAGCGAAACTTGGTGAAAACGTTTTTTTCGTTGAGCGTAACGAATTTCAATATGTATATGTTTTCTGAGTGGTTGGCTGCATATATACATATTTATGTAATACAAAAATCGGAGGAAAATCATTGTTTTGAGTGTTTTCACCCTGTACCCTTTTACACGTGAATAAACACGCACGTGCGATTAACCGCAATTTTCTAACCGGACGACGAGCACTCTCGGATGTGCGTGTATATTCACTCAACGTCGAAATAATTGAATGGCTAATTATGAGATATTGTGAGCACCGAAGCGGTTCTAGAAATCAATTTACTTCCTAAGTACAAGGCTCTTATACTATATAGATTCGCAAATACTATACGTAATCGTACTCAATCTACGCTTTTCTTATAATATACGAATTATGATTCTTATGAGAGGGGAGACGAACTCATGATCTCAAAGTGCTGACTGTTGCGTATATTTATCGTCTTCGTGACTTCGTGCGTAGAGAATTAAATTTGATTATCTCTAGTTCTGGTATGAAGATTATATAGAATTTAATTGAATAGCACCGTTTAATGGTCGAGTAATAATCAATAAATGTAATTGAAAACCATTTGATATGCGTGCGATCTTTTAAAATAAATTTAATCACAATGGAATTACTATATTACTGCCCAGCAATAAGTTATAAATATTTAAGTGTGGTGAAAACAAAATATTGTGATTTTTTTTCTATAGAAAATATTGTGATTTTTTTTCTATAGAAAATATTGTGATTTTTTTCTATAGAAAATATTGTGATTTTTTTCTATAGAAAATATTGTGATTTTTTTCTATAGAAAATATTGGGATTTTTTTCCCCTATTATCCCTTAAGGGTTGTCATGTTATTAAAATATAGGTATTTTACCTTTCATTTGATACCTTACACTCCTTAGCACCTTGCCCTCCCACTTCAAAAAATGACTTTTACCTTTTTTTTAAAAACTTTGATGCCCTCTCATGCCTAAGGATTTCAAAATATTTTTTATTTGGGGTCTAAAAATGACCCCCTTTTTAAAACTTTAATGCCCTCTCATGCCTAAGGATTTCAAAATATCCTTTTCACACCATCCAATCTAATACTACCAGTCTACCATCTCTTCTTCTTAATGATAGAGCACTCGAATGAAGGACTCTGTAAAAAATCTGGGAGTCAAACATCAAACCAAACTGGATGGCTCAAGAGTCTCTTTTATTGTATCTAAGGTTTTTAATGGCAAACTGCGAAATTCTAGGCAACGAGGCAGTAGACGAACTAGCCAAAGAAGCGACTACAAACGGGACCATAGACGAAATGCAGCCGGAATGGAGTAGCTATCGCAGTATTTGGTTGGACAAAACTACAAAGACTGGCAAAAAAGGTGGAACGATGGACAATTAGGACGTTTCATGTTTGTCAGTACTTCCAAAAACTATACTGCAGCCTTGGTACACAAGATTTAAAGATCACCTAAGCCGACCTTATCTTGTTACCAACTAAGGGATCACATTCATCGGGTCAACATTGTCGAAAGTCCTCTCTGTGAATGCGGCGACAATATACAAATAAATAAATTAAATTAAAATAAGGGAAGGTTCTCATCTGAATGTCCAAAAACTTGGCGATTTTTTGATATTCTACTTTTCTCTCATTGGATCCTTTAAACCCTTATGGGACATAGGGCCAGTGTGCGATGCCGCTCAACGGATTCATTGACCATTACGGGTTGCTGTTTGTGCTGTGTGAAATTTGGCCGATAACGATTGCATAAAAAAGATATCACATCAGAACGGAATCCTCTTTTTCACGAAAATTGAGTAATTAACCAGTATTGTAATATTTATCGGTGCATCAACATGCCCAATAGAGTGGGTCGATTTTTTTAATTTGGAATTTTCGTTTACGGGTAGCGCAAACGTAAACGAAAATTCCAAATAAAAAAAAAATAGACCAACTCTATTGCGCATGTCGATCACCGATAAATATGACAATGTTGTACAAAAATTGCAAAATAAAATGATAAAAATGTAGATTTTTTCCAAATCAGAATTTTTGTAACAAAAAAAAAAACGAAAAAAACTGCCAATATTTTTTACGATATATTTTTTTATTTTTTAATAAAAAAAGTAATTTTTTGAAATTTAAAAAAATATGATTAACTAAAAAAAAACAGTTTTTTTATTATTAATATTATTTTAAAGAAAATGTTAATTTGGCTTTTTTTGACGTCTGTTTTCTCTGCATTGCACTTAAAAGATCAGAATTTTTGCAATACAATCGAAAAAACTACCACTTATTTCGAAGATATAAGATGCTGATGTTCTGCTGATATACTGCTGATGTACTGCTGATATTTAAATAAATACTCGAAATCGAGTAACATCGACAGCGCTGTCCGCATAAAGAGCACGACGTAATTGTCACCTGGCAGTCAACTTTCTAACTAGGCCGATGACGGTCAAGGTTACTTTTCCTCTACATCATACTGGGAGCAAAAATGTTGACGCATCAAAAAACCAGATATACTGCTGATATACCGCTGATGTACTGCTGATATTTAAATAAAAACTCGAAATCGAGTAACATCGACAGCGCTGTCCGCATAAGTGCTAGAGCACGACGTAACTGTCACCTGGAAGTCAACTTTCTAACTAACTAACTTTCTAGCAAAAAAGTTTACGCATCAAAAAACCATCCGCATCAGATGTACTGCTGATATACTGCTGATGTACTCCTGATATACTGCTGATGTACTGCTGATATACTGCTGATGTACTGCTAATATTTAAATAAATACTCGAAATCGAGTAACATCGACATCGCTGTCCGCATAAGTGCTAGAGCACGACGTAACTGTCACCTGGCAGTCAACTTTCTAACTAGGCCGATGACGGTCACGGTTACTTTTCCTCTACCTCATATTGGGAGCAAAAAATCGTGTATTCGTTTTAGTAATAATTTTTTTTTTTTTAAATCTCTCCCCCTAAAATGTGTTGTTGAAGTTGATGTATAAATGTTGTATGATTACAAACTTATTATTATTAATTTAAAACCTTAACACATTTTTTTTTAAATTGTAAATCTTTTCAACGTCTCCCATTAAAGAAAAAACCAAAATAGATAATAGTCAGAACTATCAACCTGGACACACCATCAGTGACAACAATCGAATAAATGAATCCAATCTCACATCGCAGCCTACGTAGTAATCATTAAACACGGATATGCACAATGGGCCCAAATGTTGGCTTCAGCGTGCTACGAAATTTATAACTTTAAAAAAAAAATACATTTAACCGAAAGGTATATTTTACAAATTCCTGCTAATTGATATCCGTATTTATTATGAATACAAAGCGATTTTTTTAAAAGTAATCTGAAAATTCATCAAAAGCTGAGCAGAATTCGTTTTAATTCTCCAAGAACCCATTTTGATGTTGGTCACCACCGGCAGCATTTGTACGTCGGGTACTTTGGGTATTAGCGCAGAATGTCCGAATACTCGTTGTGCAAATGATAACGGCAAATTTAATTACACCATTGTGTTTGTATGTGTGTGTGTATGTGACTGTACCGACTGGTTGTAGGCTACCTCCAGTACTACATACATCTATTATATAATGCACGTTTTTCAGCAGGCTTTTTGGCATCAAAAGACAAACTGTAAATAAAATTGCGGGTTTGTCATTGTGTGCGTTTATATTTGTATTGTAGTATACTTTTAAACATATTTATATACATATATATATATGTGTTTTGGTTAATTGTATTGTGTGGGTGGAAAGTTGGTGGGCGGTTTACAATGTGTATATGCTCGCAGCGTGGTCAAAGCAACAATTTGTTACGTGGACGTGCAGGACGAGGACACCACTGCGAGTCCAGGCTGAGCTGTGTGAGGTACAATGTATTTAACATTGTGTTTATTTTGTGTATACACACGTAAACATACATAAATGTGTATGTATGCTAAGTCTATATAAGTATATATTGGTATGTGTGTATACACAGTAAAGTTTATGGATTCGTTTACTGCCGGACTAATTGGCCATTGATATTCACGCATATTTAATTTTGTTTTCGGTGTGGTTTTAATTGTCGTGCTTTTGTGGCTATTTTTAGAAATGGAAAAAATACCGTTGTTTGATGTGTAATTATTTTAATGGTGCATTGGAAATCGACCAGCGACAATATTTATATGTATTTGTATGTTGCGGTTTATGTTAGAAACATATAAAAAATACGCGTCATCATGCATCGATAAACATAAAATAAAAAAAAAATGATTAAAAAATGCCAATTTTAAAACCTTTTTTTCGAAGAAAGAATATGGACAGAAAAAGTTTTTCGTTTTAAAATGGAAGTAGTAAGTAGAAAATCAAATGTCAAATGGAAGTTTTTTTTTTTCTTTAATATACATTTTGAGCATTTTCCAAAAATTTGGTTATGATCATCAAATTCCAAAAAAAAGTTTTTTCGATTTTTTTTTGTTGTTACTTACTAAAATATAGAATTTCTTTTTTTCATTTTATTTTGGTCCGATTGCATGCCTTTTTTAGAGATATGCTAATAATGATATAAACAAATAAAGTGCCGAAAAAGGTTTATATTCGTAAGGATTAAAAAATATAGTTGGAAAAAAGAAAAAAAAGTCTATAGAAGTCAGTGTTTTGATATGCAAAGGATGATCATGCCATTTTAGATTATTATTAATAAGCTGGCGATCTATTTTTAACAATGTTGGAGTACTGAAGGGTTGAATTATTAGGATAAATGGACGGAAGAGACATTGTTTCCATTTATATATATTTATAAATTCCTTTGATCCCTGTTCGGGACATATGGCATCAGCAAAAATGTTGCGGAACTGGACGCGGTTGGCGGCCAAAGCCTTTATCGCCGTCCAGTTCGTTTGAGCTTCTGCCAGCTCTCGTT
>JANSTU010021307.1:0-28243 GCA_027564075.1 Bolitophila hybrida
AACCCTAGGTCGAGTACAGTCTCGACTGAAACGGTTCACCTAGCCGTAAATAGGTTCCGCGGGGATGGGGAGCCCCATTGAGCAGGCAACTTGTTGTTTGCTCATTGCCCCATCACGGTGCCTACGGGTGCTGAAACGCGGTGGTTGTGGGCGATATAGACCCTAAGGGTAGATGGTCGTGCGCTAGTTACCTATGCTTCGGCGTACCAGGAAACTGGAGATATCTTTGCCTAGCTTATTATAATAAAGTAAATGTATGGGTTGCCTTACTACTCATGTTGTCAAACGTCCCTTACGGGCGGTGTGTGAATTTCTCTCCTCTCTCAGAAGAGTGAATAGTTGTCACCACCGATTTGTATGGAAAATATTTCAAGGTCAAAAATATGAATTTTCGTCAGTTTTAAACAAATTTCATTGGTTATTTTGGTTATTGTGATTTGGTGACAAGAATACACACCTCGCCAGTAAATTCTTCTCACCAATATTATATTGTTTAATATAAACAATTTTTTATATATTTTTTCTCAAGTGAATGATTTTTTTATTTATTTATTTATAAAATAAAAATATCACTATGTAGTTTTTTGTTGGGTTCCTGTGTCCTAAGTGTCCTGTTATTTTGAGAGAGACTGCTTCATGCTTCATTCTATGTCCATACAATATAATTATACCCTTACATAAACATAAAAAACATATATTTCGAACTGTTTTTCATATATCACAAAACACCACTTTCGGTTTTGTTTACTGTATTATTTCATTTCATTTATTGTTTGCTGCGAAGGCAAATTTGTCAAACAGGGCGCTGGAAAAATGGCAAGGTGTAGAAATTACAATAATGAATTTAAATTTTCTTACAAACTAGTCTTAATATTATAATCGAGAAAATATATCAAAATTACTCTCTCTCATGACAAAATTGAATGTAGGTTCTTAATTTTGTGAACGAAAGAGACTTTAATATTGTAACCATAATGCCAGGCAGATTTGAGGTCCCATTTTTGTTTGTGATTACAATAAGATAGTTTTCCCGTAACACTGACTGCAAATCTTTATTTATTAAATTTATTATTTCAGGGAAGATATAAAGTAAAAGTGGACTGAGATATAACGCAATATAGATGGAAGATCATTTATAAAGATTGAAAATATAATTGGCCCTAAATTAGATCCTTGTGGCATGCCGGAAAATGTATTTTTGTATATTGAGCTTACTGCATTTGTGATAACACTGATTGAACGCTCTGCTACTTATGAATACAAAAGATTGATAAATGTTGAAGATGAGAAATTGAAATTTCGTTTAAGTTTAAGCCATATAGATACTGCGGCTTGCAGCTTATGCGTTTTTGATATTTTCAAAATTTGTTTGAATCGTAGACGTGGTATATTTTTTTCGAAAACCGTCGTTGTCGAATTTTAGATAAAAACGTTGGGAGGCCAATTGGTCTCCAATCCGAAACTGAACTGGGTGAATTATATTTTAGGAACAGGTCAAACTATAGATTTTTTCCAAGAGGCAAAATAGCTAGCTTAGAATTAATAATAGTTTTGAAAATATATAGAATATGGTGAGAAATGGATGGAATGTTTATGTTTCAAATTTTTAATATTATGGCATCATGACCCGTGGCAATGGACTTAACCGAAAATGCGCATGTCAGTACATCTTCGGAAAAATGAATAATATTAAAAGTGCCCGCGGACTCTGGCACTCCTAAGTCACTACAAGTCAGCGATGGTTTTGATTGAATCATTGAAAAATGAGTGCAGAAAACATCAGGTGTATTCTTATTACATTCAGAGTTATTGCCTTTCAAGATACAAAGGATTTTTTTAAGTAGTCATATGTGCATTTAAATTTAATGTTAGTATTTATTATTAAATTACTTACTTTGTTGCTGTATTTGCAAAAAAATATGCGAAAACCAAAGTGGATCCCAGCCCCACCCAACAGAGAGGAGATGCATTTGAGTGCCGAAATCATTGAGATCGTCAGCGATATATTTGACGCCACCAAGACATGTAAGATCTGGACTGAGGTGATGCAACTTATTTTCACCATCACCCTCAATTATGTTTTCAAATAGGGTGTTACGACAATACCCCGTAAGTACAATTACCCGAAAACGACAGTTCCCCGAAAAATTCTCCAAAAAGGAAAGAAACACATAGAAATCGGACATCATTTTTGGGAGTTATGTGTACAATTATTTTGAGATAATACCAGCAGGACTATTTTGTAAGGTTTGTGACAATTGTCGCCGGAAAATATTTGACTAAAAGGAATAAATATTTCCCTAAGCGTGATTTAAAAGGTGTTGGCCATTGTGTACTATTCATTGGACCCTCTATCGGCCGTTCACAAGGGTTGTTTTCCCTAAGCGTGATTTAACGTGCCACCTAGTTTAAAGTCACTTTCCAAACGTACAGGGTAAAATCATCGGTCCCGGATATTACGTATTCATCATTTTCACCAGCAAAACAACAACTTTTCATCATGCAAGAAATATAGTAGTCCGGACGATAGAATTGACCAACTGACCATCCCTAATTATATTGTTGTTTTTTTTTTCGGAGAATTTTCATGCAAATATATAGCTAAGTATCCTTCAGTAACGCCAACAGTGTCAAAAAAAACTAAATTGAACGAGCTACATAAGCGCACACACGTCGACCTGGTCATTATTTGAGAAATTTTTCTAGACAACAGCACATCATTTAACTTCTGCGACTTCAAAACATACAGAAGCGACAGAGACTCACGTGGTGGTTGTGTTTCCATCTCTGTAATACGACAAATTATCCATCGCCACATCAGCAACTTTAACCGAAAAAGGCACTATCTCGAGAACGTTAACGTTGTCGTCGAAACCACCCATACTTCTCAACGGTGTACTGCCCTAAATACACCAAGCAATACGTTTATTCGGGTACTGACTTCCGGCGAGAGAGTTTTTCGTAATCGGTGACTTAAATGCGAGACACTGGTCATGGAACTGCCTCGGCCATATAACTGCAGGAAATTGATTTACAACAAAGAGGACACTTTTTTGTGCATACACACTGGATCTACCACCCAACGCACGCTAATCGACACCCTTCCGTTCTTGACAAACTCATTACAAACACATCTCGCCACTTAGACCAACCTGCTGTTCTTAGCAAACTGAGCTCAACTAAAGCAACTAAAATCCGAAGTACAGTTCCTCATTTTTTTAATTAAAGACGCTATCGCATCGCAAACTTTCAAAACACTATCTCTGCGTTCGACAAAGGGGAAAACAATTCTGGCTCTACGTGGAAAAGATACCAAGTCGTGTGCACCTCTCCGATGCGATGCCTCTCTAATATACCCTAGCTTTAAGCCTAGCTACTTCTCACTATCTTTCTCCGCTCGCACATATTGAATGCGCTGGTCTGAGACATCGCGAGACACACACAGACGCTGATACATACTCCTCACCTGATGAACTGAAGGTCATAATTAAATATATCCGGCCATTTAAGGCTCCTGGCGCTGACAACATTATAAACGTATTGCTAAAACACCTGCCAATTCATGCCATTGCATATCTGTCGCACCACATATTTAAGAAATATCTGTAACAATGTTATTTCCAATTATGTTGGAAACACCCACAAGTTGTGCCGATTCCCAAAGCACGAAAACCACTCTCCGATCCTGTAAAATACCGCCCCATAGGTCTGTTAAATGTCCTTAGCAAACTCTTCGAGATCGTAATTCTGTTCAGAATCAAAAAGTATACCCAATCTACTGCAATGCTACCCGTACCGCAATTCGGATTCCGCAAACTGCACTCTACAAGCCACCAGGTCCTTAGACTTACAAACTGCATTAAAACAGCAAAAGCCCAAAGAAAATCTCTCACATTGCAAAAATCCTCAACTCATTCCTATCACACCGCTCATTCTGTCTCCTTATCTGGTGCGACCTCCAATACATATGCGATTCCAGCTGGCCTTCCACAAGGTTCCGTTCTGAGTCCGATACTCTACAATGTCGATGATTTAGCAGTGTTTAAATCCAGTGTATGCTCCAATGCCATTAGCAGAAGGATTGGAAAAGCACTCCTCGAGCTAGAACGCAATTTTCAGAAGTGGAAGATCAGAGTGAACGGTTCATACGAAGAGTAAAAACTCACACACACACACTGTCCTACCTTGGCTGTCCTATTTGGAGACACATGGCACATTCAGACTTCCGTAGGCTACTAACAACACAAAACATTATTATATTGTTTAATAAGCTAGGTGTGCCACCCTGGTTCAAAACGTCAATCCTCGTAGAGAGGACGAACACCAAACCAATCGAGGAATACATTGAAGAAACCATCCTATCTCAATTCGAGAGAGAGAGAATCTCGAACTCGGACTTGCATATGATATGTGACGCCCTTCAACATAAACCTTACCCTAACAGGCCACACAGTGATTGTCCTATTTATTTATTTGTTTACTTACTTTCCTTCAAGGGTTTTTAACTGAATATACACTTAACACACTGCCACACCATAAACACTCAACAGTTGTACAGCTTACCTCTGTCACACCCCTATTTAAATGCACAAAATAAAAGCCTTTTTTGTGGATGTACATTCGAGATTACGAGATTACTATTATATGACGCATAAGACATAAACAGCTATTCCGGTTCATGCTTTAAAAGGCGATATATTGACTGGCGCCTATAAAAAACGACCAAGTTGGTAAGCTATATGTATTTTTTAAGTCACTCCCGACCCTACCTTCGTTGTTGTGTTGTGTGTGTATTTTTGTCATCGAGCTCTATTGGAAAACTTTTTTGATTTAATCCTACAGAAACCACTAAAAAATCGTTGAGGAAATTAATAATTATAGAGTTGCTCTAAAACTGGATGTGTTTTAAAGACATCTAGACTGTAAGTCGGATATGTATGTACCTAACTGCAAATAAAAGGGTCCAGTCCAGTATTTCTATATATACATATAATATACATAAATTACTCGTTAAATACATCCAGTTATTTTTTTTTTGTTTTATCACACCTATGAATGGTAATTATAGAAGCCAGAATAGTACAATTCTTTGTTTATATGGTCTTTCTACAAAAAATATCAATAAATATACATTGTGTCCTCGTGGCCATATCGGTTTTGACGACATAGTCAATCTCGACAGAATGCTTATTAAATTGTCTATCTTTCTAGCATTTACAAATATCAGTAGAACAAAAATGTCTATATAATAAATGACAATACGCGACAACTCGTTTTGGAGGTTACAGATTCTTCTCTATGGTTTACGCTGTACACACGCAATTTGCATAAATGCATAAAACGCGCAATACCTACACGAGTTTCTGCAGCATAATGTATAAACAATCAACTTGCCATTTTTAATTGACTCGATTCAGGAACTGAAACGGTTTAACTGTGGTGTTGACTTGCCGATGGAATACGCACGGGGTCAACTGGCTTGTAGTGTATTTTTGAAGGGCATCGATTTCATTTAGAATGTTTTCTAAACAATTACAATGAAAATTCTTTTCTAATAATATAGTTTATTTTATTTTTTGTATTTTTCTTATTTAAGATGGAAATCCCATGTTGCGCCAAGGCGATACCGGAGACTGGGTTGGTACATTTGAAGGACACAAAGGTGCTGTATGGGGCGTTGCACTAAATAAGAAAGCCAATCTTGCAGCCACAGGAGCTGCTGACTTTTCAGGTACGTATTATTTACTTGTGTGTATGTGTTAAGAGTTACCTAATTATTTTTATTCTTTAGGGAAAGTCTGGAATGCTGTTTCAGGAGAGGTGGAACATAGCTTCCAACATAAACATATTGTTAAGTCGGTGGCATTCGATGACAGCAGCGAGCATTTGGTCACCGGCAGCAATGAGAAACTAATCAGAGTTTTTAATTTAAATAAACCTGAAGCCGGTAAAATTCGAAATTCTCTTCACTTAAACAAAGAACTAATCTTGAATTATATATATATATATATATTAAAATAGAACCGGAATTGTATGCTGGCCACAACGGTGTAATTAAACGTGCCCTGTTCTGTCGCAACGATAAGTATGTTGTGAGTGCTGCTGAGGATAAGACCATGCGCATATGGGACCGTGCGTCCGGTCAAGAGGCACAGCGCGTTGACTTTTCATCGAATCCGAACAGCTTGGAGCTGTCACGAGACGGCAACATAATAACGGTTGCACATGGTTCAAGTGTTAGCTTCTATGAGACCGAAACACTACGCAAACTTAAGGAGATCACCGTACCAACGGTGGTCGCCACTGCCAGTTTGCATCCTGAAAAGCATATCTTTGTGTGCGGTGGTGATGACTTCAAAATGTACAAGTACGATTATATTACCGGCAATGAGATCGAATCATTCAAGGGTCACTTTGGACCGGTGCATGCGGTAAGTTTTAGTCCGGACGGTGAACTATATGCTAGCGGATCCGAGGATGGTACGCTAAGATTGTGGCAGACAACCGTTGGCAAAACATATGGTCTATGGAAGTGCACAGAGCCTGGTGAATTGAATACATCCATTACGTCACCACCAAGGGAAGTTTCGGCCAACTGATCCATAGAGTGGGTACACAAATTTATTCGTACACAATGATTGAAATACCACAGAGAGCCGGCGTAACGACGATTAAATTTGTGAACGTGATTTTTTACATGAAACCCTTAAATTATAATATAAGTTTTGCGTTGTTTGATTTTTCATCATTCTGTAAAGAACAAAAACACAAAAACATTTAAATTTATAAGAGCGCGACAAGTGTATTTTTTATTATTATATGTTTCTTTTTGTACATTTATGCATCCAAAATCTAGTTGAAATAGTGGAGTGAACCTGCACTTCAGGATTCGTATTTATTTTGGAATAAAACCTGTGTTTTGAAACACATACATTATATAAATTACACATTTCAATAATAAATTATTAATAAATAATACAAAGATGTGTGTGTGTGTTTGTTATTCATCGGTTAACAGGAGCTCGGATATACGAAGTTTTAGAATATTCTTTCGTCGATCGGAAAACTTTTTCAAGTGACTGCCAACAAATAGTAAAAAATGCTTGTCCGTTTCTGGCAAGTCAATTTCTGAAATAACATCTGTATTATTTATGTTCCGTTGTAGCATGTGGTTTGAAATACCTATTTTTGCAGACATTTCTATCGGTGGCTTTTTATCAACTTCCATGTCAAGTGGATCAGCAGATGTTTCAGTCTGTGTAGATGCTGCGATAGGTTCAGCCGGAGTTTTTTGTGTCTACGGAATCATTACAAAATCATGAATAATGAATTTAAGCTAATTTATGTTTTAATGCAGAAACTTTATGAAGACCCGTTTAAATAAATAATAATACCTACCAGTTTTGTAGATCGTTTAAATCGATGAGTTTTCTGAGACAGTACTAGCAAAGGATTATTGGACCTATTTAGAATGATTGGTTTCGTAATAACAGTGGGCTCTATTTTAGCGATAATGTACTCCATCTTTGTTGTTTCTTCGGTGTTCAGCAATTGCTGTGGCTCGTCGCTCTGATCATCCTCAATGTTTGTAATAAAAGCTTTAGGGTCTTCCACTATTTTATACGATTGGCATGATTCCTTTGACATTGACATTAAGTTTGTCTCAATTTCATGAGGTATGGAATCTATTTGTTTTTTTTTTATAGAAACTACAAAAAAAATTGTAAATTGAACAATAATATTTATCTAATCTAATTTTACCAATGTTAGAACTCTTATCTTCAGTCGATGAGAGAATCGTACTTGAGTCCTTTTGCAATCGACATTCTAATTTTTGTATCTTCATAGAATTAGTTTTCTTTTTTAAATTTGTAAGTCGCACTAGATTCTCACGTTTTGACAGTTTAGTTTTTTTCTTTTTCTGAAGTACATCCTTGAATTTTTGTTCCTCGTAGTTTTTAACACGTTGTCGTACCCGTAACTGCAGTTGTTCATTGTTGTGATCATTATCTAAAGCCAGCGGTATAATGCGATAACCTTTGCCAAGATTTTTGATCAATTTATATCGACAGAAAAAAATACTATGATCCAGCAATTGGTTATCGTTTAAATATGGATATTTGGTTTCGGGTGCAATGCACGTTAGCACATTACATGGACCCGCAACGGTATGCAAGGAAAGATCTCTGTCGAATTGTCGCTTGTCTAAGACCAGTTCTTTCTCATTATGTAACCGCATGTCAACATTGGTGTATTCTTTTATCTCTGAAACTCTACAATTCGAATTAAACTATTTGTTTGTTTGGCTTTTCATTATTACCTAGAATACCAATCCACGACTATTCGATAGGGATATACACCTCGTATACGTTGGTACATACAACGAATTTTGGCAATATTCGGAAGTATCGAGGCCGCATTCGAGATAAAGACAAAGTCGTCTACTTTAAGTATGAAATCCTTTAAGAAGCATTTGCTTAAACATAAATTATTAATTAAATAGGAAGTAATGAAGGAAAAGTCATCAGCAATTGTGCTTACTTGTAATATAAACCTATATTTTGATGTTTGTGAACATCTGGTGGTTTCGGAACATGTCCGCCTATCCAAGAGACATCGGGTAAATTGCAGTGAAGCACCGTCATTGCAGTTTCTAAAAAAAGTTTAAGGTTAAGATCTTTTGTTGGTCATTTTAATAAAAATTTAATGATTTTAAAAACTGTAAGTATACCGCAATTATGATAGAAATAGGTTCCCTTCCCATTAACAACCTTCCTATGGATCATGGCGAGACCCTAAAAATACCCAATGACAAATACATGAAAATTGCATATCTCCTGGGTTCGAACTCACGGCTCTACAACAACCACTTAATAAAAAAAAACTTAATTTATAGTAGAGAAAAAAATAAACCAAACATAAAAAACGATTATTTCGAAGATATTATGGAATGCCATCTATATTATATACATGTTAAATTTTTCCCAAGTATAACTCTCTTTCACATTAAACAGGTTGGTGTTTAGATCATATTATATGTCTGTGTGTAAACCCATAGTTCACAAAGAACGCGTCAATAAAACCATAAATGAACACTTCCAAAATACCATTACTGCATTCGAGAAAGGTGACACAAATTCTTCGTGGGAAGCAAACCAGAGAATCTGCAAATTTGATTGATGTATCTACTCTGCTCGCCGAAACTTTTGCCAGATCCCACACATTGACAGCTGGACTACATCACCAGCCCCAAAAAGTGGCACAATGGTCTCATTCACAAAATGACTGTCGCAGATACACCTGTGTACATAACCAAAATCATCGACTCTTTCCTCACCAATAGAACATTCGCGGTATATCAGACTCACCCGATTCCATCCGGTGTTTCACAAGGATCCGTTCTGAGCCCAATGTTATACTACATATTTACCGCTGATATACCCACACCAAAACATTCCCTGATTGCGACATACGCAGACGACACAGCGATATATAGCTCGAGTGCGGACTCGCGGATTCTAACGCTGTGGGAAGGCGACTTGACAAAACCCTAGCACACACAGAAATATACTTTGAAAAGTGGAAGATCAAAAAAAATATCGCAAAAACGAAAGTCATTTTCTTTCCTTTCCGAAGACGCTCTAACCCACAGCGGTGCCTCAATCGAATGGAGGAAGTCTGTGACATACCTGGGCATAGAACTAGATTAGAACCTGACGTTCAGACATCACACAACAAGGAGCATCGAAAAAGACATTGCAATCTCACGAACTTTATATCCTCTTACGGCTCTCATTCGAAGATAAGCTATGCCCTGTATTGCATAATATGGCGAACACACATCACCGACGATTACAAATCGCACAAAACCGTGCACAGAAAAGAGGCCTTGGTGTTCCCCCATGGTATAATACAAATGAATTGTTATAATACAAATGATTTAAACATGAGAACCAATGTGACACCACTACGCCAATACAGAAAAATAAATAATCTCATGCTTCAGAGAGAGAACGGAAAACTCGGACTACCAACTTATCCGTGAAATCGAAACCAATTAAAATAGGGCCCATCTGGCCATCACATCTTTTTTTAAAACGTGTATTGTCTTATTAATGCTAAATGAATGAGGTATAATATCATTCTCTGAAGACGGTCTAAAACGGACCTAAAAAAAGTAAGAGCCGTTGCAAATGGTATGTCACTGAGAGTCTGAAACGTACGCAATGTCGCAACTGCCACATGTGGGGACTTGGTTAATTATATTGCCACCTATCCCGTGCTGTGTACACTGTGCTAAACATCACCACTAAGAGAAATGCAACAGTCGAATCGGACGAATTCATCACAAAGTGCTGCAACTGCTCTACACACTCAGCAAACTCACCCGACAGGCTCCGTCGTTCAAAATATATGAAAATTCGGAACCGGATCAACTACACCTACACCTACAATTAAATGGATCCCTGCCCCAATCACCAGCTCCGCTAAATGCCACTTATGCTTGTTCACAAGCAGAAAAATGCCTAGGACCAATCAACAGGTCATAACCAGGATATTCGTCTAAGGGTTATTTAAAGGAACGCAAACAGCGTTCAAAACCAAAAAAATGGAACTCAATGAGCTTCTTAACATCACTAATGTAGAATTGGTTGTCATGTGCGTAATATTTCTAGACAATAATACCACACTTCAATTTTGTTTCTGTAAGACGTAATATTATTTCCCGTCAACGCTCTCCAATCCAATTTACAATTTATAAATTTGTCAGAATTAAATATTAATAACTCACACTTTTCAGATGCACAACTATAATATAGCTAACCCCTGGCACTAAATCTATATTCTATATAACTATATTGCTTTTGCTATTTAAAAAATAGGTTTGAATTTGTTTATCCTTACCCAATAAATTTGGTTTAACACCCACAGACTGTTTTGTCGCACTATTTGTATAAATATCTCGCACAAATGTCTTCCATGTCTCATCCTGAGCATCGATGCCAAACATCATCTAATGAAGACAAAAAAAATAAGTGGCCATTTATTATAATTGACAACATTATACCTCCGTTGCTATTTCTCGAATTGTGAACATTTTCTCCCAGTAGACTTGTTCTTTCTTTGTTATTTGCTGCCAATTTTCGGATGGAATGTGATTACATACAGCAAATAGGGTTCGTGCTATTTCCACAAAGTCATGGTACTGCTTCAGAAGGTGTATTTCGATGTTAAAACCTTTTGGGAATTTTATATTATGAAATATTTTTTTTTAATTTGTTTTAACGTTATTTGTTTTACCTTTGAGTTTGCGCATCAATATAATACAATTATCGCAATCGCGCAAATCAAGCGCTGACCTAATACGCACCAGCAGATCCCTTATGTTTCCTGTGATTTAAAAAAAAATGTAAAATTAAGCATACATTTATTTACAATTAAATTAATGAAGACAAATTAAACATATGAATTAATTTAGTTATATCAATCAGCTTTTCTCTCATCCCTAAAAGAGAGTTAGTTAAAGCTACAACAGACTGTCACCTTATGGACTCCCAATTTACTTAGACAGATTTTCTGTTTTAATAATTTGGTTACGGATGTGTCCACTAAGATTTATACTATAATACTTGCATGTGATCGATAATGCTTCAGTTTTCATATAGCAGAAATAGGCTAATAACCTGTTCTGCCGAAACTTTTTATTACCGAATCACCAAATTGTGCCCTATGTCCCAAATAGGGATTAAAGTATCTTTAACCGTACATTTTGGTGGAAAAACTTAGTTTAGTTTCGTATGTAAGGCCAGACGGTGAGTAATACATTCATATTACGTCTTAAAAGCTACCACGGAATAGAGGAAGTCCTCGTTATTGAGCTTATTACTTCTTAAATTTGCGGGGTGTGGCAACAATACTGTCTAAACTAGTAAATTAGCGTATCTCTTCTATTATTGATGCTTATTTTTTTTGACCTGAATTAATCCCTCAAAATTGACTGAATTGGACTAAAACCACGTTCATAAATTCGTTGAATTTCTACATGAATTCCTAATGTGCCACGTGGTCTATTAAGAATTCAATATACATATGTACGTTTTTTGTTTTGTTTGTCTAGACTAGAGTATCCAGCATAGAAAATATTATTGGTAAATGTTTATTTCACAACATAAATTAGGTTATTTTTTTTAGAAATAAACAATTTACATTAAAAACAAAATACCTTTTTGTCCTGCAAATATAATAAAATCATCTTCGGGCAATGCTTTTCTGGAAGTATCATAATTAAGTGATAGAGGAACATCTGTGTCTAGATCTATGATACTTTCGGGTTCAGTTGACATGATCGTATCCAAATCCATGATAAAATATGAAATTGGACACAATTAATTTATTGTATTCCTAAAATATACGTTTAATTTAATTAAACTATATAGTATTAGTTTAAGTTTAACTTTACATATAAAGTTTTTTAGACATTTATTTTCGTAAACCGTTAACTGTATTTTTTCAAGCGTCATCGTCACACAAAATTTGAAGTGCGTTTAATGAATGTATATTATTATTTATAGAATTTATCGCATTTGTTCTTTTTGTTTAATAATCCTTTCTTGCAATTGCTATAAAAACGAGAAATTTAACTCACCTTAATTTTTTTGTAATTAATCAAAAATTATTGATCGCTTAAGGGATGTTTTTCGAATGCTAGCAGAAGAAAGCAAATATACGCACTAAAATCATATATGCGTATTTGAAATGTGTCTGTAGGACTTTTGATAATTTTAATATTTTTGTTTATTTATTTCATTTATTCTATATATAGTTTCTAAACAGTAATTATATGCTATGCGGTATTCGTAATAGAAAAATAGAGAGCATCCGAGAGTTTATATGTATGCCAATACAGTCACTTTTCCTTTTTCCTCAAGTTTTCTACGGTTAGCAGCATAATAAGAAAATAAAGAAGAACACTTATTAATATAATTTATATTTATAATGTATTATTTATAAACGCTATCGCTACAATTAATTACAGTCTCAAAAATGAGACACAACACCATTTTACATAATTATTTAAAATACCAACAAGTAGGACAATATGTATCTCACTGCATCGCACAAATTCTAATTATGGGGATATGACTTTGCGACATCAGCGGCTAAATTATGTAACTTATTTCCACTTCAAAGAAGAGCTCTTAATTTGTGTTCTTTAGAATCAGATCTATTTAATGATTAAGATTAAATGTAAGTTAGACATAAGATAGTTTATATTTAATGTTAGTATTCTTATTCTGTATGTTTCTATAAGATATATATTTTATCTACTTTTCTCCACGTGTGTATACTAATTTAAAACATAAAATGTTACAGTATACTTCATGAATATATTATTATTATTATTATTATTAATAATTCCTTTCCACATTACATTACAAGTTCAGTTTTCGACATTGAAAACGCCACGTCCACTGAACAAAAACTATTTTCGAAGATAGGTACACACGCAATAAAAAACAAATGGCGACGCGGTTCATTTATCATTATTATTTCAGATAGTCCAAAAGTATTGAAGTTCCAGCGTGTTAAATACTATTAAAAAAACGCACATCACCACAAAATATTACTTCTATATTTAACAACGAAATAATTACTCTCAAAATGGATTCAACCTGCATAGATACCATTGACAAATTGTATAAAAACTACGATATTTTGTCGGAGGCTAAGGACAACATCGCAGAGGTATAAATACACGTCCATTTCATGTGATTGATATGTTTATCGACTTAACAGAATATATTTATTCTTTATATGTATTTTGAATTGTAGCATGAAAAGGAATACCAAGAAATACTGGACGCCACCAAGGGCACATCGAAAGAGAAGCAGCTCGCATCGCAGTTTATCGGGAAATTCTTCAAACATTTTCCTAACCTAGCCGACTGCGCAATCGATTCTCAGCTTGATTTATGTGAAGATGAAGATATTCATGTAAGAATCGAATTTGTTTGTCAATTCAGATTTTTTATTTACATTTTGAAATGAATTTAGATTCGCCGACAAGCTATTAAAGATTTGCCGTTGATGTGTAAGGAATCTAAAGAGCACACACCGAAAATTGGTGATATCTTGGCGCAGTTGTTGGTCGTTGAGGACCCATTGGAATTGCAGCAAGTGCATATGTCACTACAGACTCTTGCTAAGGTACATTTATTCATTTTATCTAATTGATGGTATTCAATATTTAACTTGATTATTTCTTTAGTTCGACGCGCAGGGTACACTTACAGGAATATTCAGCCAAATATCAACCGGTGATGAGACAACACGTGATCGCTGTTTCAAATTTCTATCATCGAAACTTAAGAACCTCGGCAGTGAGGTCATTACAAAAGATATTGAGGACTTTTTGATTACAAATCTGAAGAAAACCTTGCAGGTATAAGCGATTATTTGCTTCTTCCCCTTTTTCTGTGTAATTTAACGTTTACATATATTAGGATGTGACGGCCGATGAATTCCAAATTTGTATGACTCTGCTGGGAGCCACAAAGTTGGGTAAATCTGTTACGGGTCATGTTGAGTTGGTTCGTCTGACTGTCGAACAAGCTGAGTTGGAAACTGACAATGAAGCTGATGTCATTGAAGATGAAGTCGTAGAGCGATTTCTACAGTGTGCTACACATGCTCTACCCTACTTTTCGGTATATTTTGATGTTTAATAATCATAAGAAATCGAAAAATTTATAATTATAACTTTTTTACAGTCACAAGTGGAATCAACTAAATTTATTTCGTTTTTGTGTGAAAAATTGTTACCACTAAAAACATGGGCACTTATCGGTGCCACCGATCAGGATCAAATTCAGTTGCGTCTGCTGAAGGTTTTCGCCGAGATGTGCTCCTCATGTGGATCACTAGAAACACCTGCTACAAAGATCGAGTCTGTTTTCAACGTTTTGCTGGTGAGTTTTTATAAAACATATTTTTTAAACCATATAAAAAATGTGTATTTTGTATATCAGGAGTACATGCCATTACCTCCGTTCGACACGGAAGTTATCGAGGAAAATCCTTCGTTTCAATTTTCCCATGCCGAGTGTTTGCTGTTTTCTCTACACGCTTTGGGAAAACAATCTCCTGACTTCTTCACATTTTCCGCAGACACAAACAAATTGAAGGATTTCCGTTCACGTTTGCAATATCTGGCACGAGGAACACAAGGGTATATATATACATACTCAAAAATATATATATACATTTTTTTTTAATATTTTCTTATTTTCTTGATTTCAGATACATTAAAAGGTTACAGGAGGCCATCAAAGGGAAAACAGCTGAAGAACTTCAGTCTGATGAAAATAAAATCAAAATCACCGCACTAAAAACAACATCCAATATAAGCACACTAATTCGTGATCTTTTCCACTCACCTCCCAGCTTCAAGTCTGTGGTGCAACTTTCTTGGGTAACGAGGAGCAACGTCTCATCAAAGGTTACATACTCATTTGTTATACATAAGACAAGTTATCTAATATAACTGAACTCTTCAAGCAGGATAAAAACCATTTGAAACGACATGCTCCAATAACCTTTGGACAGCGTGACGGTGATGACAATGGTAATGGGGAAGATTCAAAGCGGATCAAGACCGGCTCAGACCAAAAGGTCTACACACCCCCATCGGGTAAATATTCTGCCAAGGTTCAAAACTATTCAAACAACACGAATAGAAACCGCGGAAACCCATCGCGTAACGGTGGCAGTTTCCGTGGCGGTAATCAAGGTAAAAAACGCCCCTTCCGTAAATACTAAATACAAATATTCTACACTTTATGTGTACTCTTCTTCTGTATAGCCTGCAGCTTTGGCCGCAACTACAGAATAATCATTTAAAGAAGATTCTTTTAATTTCTATGTTTCCTCAAGGCCACAATTTGGTTAGTATTCGTAATTCTGAATAGCGCTGAACAGATTTATTTAGTGTTACCAATTTTCATTGTTGCAACAATGATTTTTTATTTTCTTTATTTAAAATATGTTTTTTGAATTTTTTAACATAATACTTTTGAAATAATTCGACATTCATCTGATGTATTATTTGTGAATTATACTTTAATATCGTTTTTTTTTTTATAAAATAGAAGAGAATACCACCAAATAAAACCTTGTAGAACTTTGAATAAATTCATATTCAAACATAAAAGTCATCAAAACTAATAAAATGTCTGATGCACCCATACATGAACATTTATAAATCAAATAGCAATAAATGCATTCCTAGGCACTCAAAATGCTGGAAATGTTTATGTCATATATTATTGAGTGGATGAGAGTTATACGAGCCAGTCTTGTATTTTTTTTTCTTTATTAGTGTGTGCAGGTTTTTATCTTGATACGTTTCAGCAAATACATTTTAAATAAAATCATAATAATCGTATTATTTTTTTTGTTAATCTGCGGTGTTATTGGGGGAATCCTGTGGATGAAATCGTGTAAGTATAAACGGGTTTATCGACAAGAAAGAACACCCAATTAAATGTGTATTATAATTGACTCCTTGGCCTATAGATTTCAATGAATGATGACAACTGAGAAGAGCTCGTCGAATTTGTAATCTGTGGTCTATATACGGTTTAAATGGGTGTCGTTCACTATCGATATCCCGTATAAAATGTTCCATGATGATTAAAGAAATTGAACAAACAGCTGATCACTTGTTACTCATTTTGCTCTAAAGTTAGGTTATTAAAAAAGAAGTGGTGTACATATTCAGAGATTCTTTCGAGTCGGTTGTGCCAAGCACTCTATGCCGAAGTCACCCATTATTACATAGAATAGTAGGTACCGCATAGACTAGTGTTAACCATATGAAAATAAACGTATTAATGTGAACTGTTCCCGCATGTAATTTGCGATTTCTTGTACTTCAGCCCCTTCATTTGTCGACCCTAAAAACACAAAAATTATTGCGTGATTTGCCAAATTTAAACTGTCACCACGCCTAAATTATAATTTCCATGAACCCTAAAATAGTACGGCTGTGTGCGGCTCATTCCCCCCTCTTTATACAAAAAAAAATACCTTTTGTCCCTATCTCCCTAAAGGGTTGTTCGATTTTATTCACATAGATATTTTATATACCTTTCATTTGATACCTCACACTCTATGGTGCCTCTCCCCCCATCACCAATTACTTTTACCGAGGTTTTTATCGCAGATTTCGTGGACATTTGTGTTCCATTTTGGCTTTTTTAAAGGGTATTTCTTCTACTAACAATTAACTATAATGTTTTTACTTCAAAATTTCGATTTTTAGTTCACATAAACAAAAAACTTTAGTTTTTAAATATTAATATAAAATTTATGATTATTTTTTATTTTTAGTAAAAAGTTTTACGGGAATTAACCCGGTTGTACCATCTGCCTGGAGACCACTCATCGAAATAAGACCATATAAAAAAAAATCAATTTTCGAGTATTTGGTATAAATAGAAGCCGATTGGGCATTAAGTGCTCATTCAACTCGGTACGTCTATAGTCCTACTCCTAGCGTCCTATTTCTTATTTTTGTCGCCTACTTCTTTAAGCATTCCCCCCCCCCTTAAAAATTATGTTTTTATGTTTTTTTTTTGTCACAGATGACAATTGAGCTGAACAGAGATGAAACTATACTTAACCTAGTTTTAGTATTTGCGTTTACATAAACAAATACAAATAAAATATATGTTATGTGGAAGTTTATCTTAAAAGAGGAATGGAGAAACATCAAATCAACGTTTAACAAAGGGGTGAAATTTAAATAAAACGGTTTTTAGCACCGAATTCGACGTTACTGCAATAAACATTTATATTATAAAGAATTGTTTAAAATTAAAACTATTGGAAAAATGACACGAAATTCTCATTCTATCAAATAATTGCCAGCTATTTTACAAAAAAATACCCTAGGCAACAAAAAAATAATTATATTAAAAAAAGTTAATAAGTTAAAATTTTAGAAACGTAACTTACGAGCACTGAAAATAAAATAAAATAATTCAGACTTTTTATGTTGTCTGCCCTGACCAGCTGACTGTCCAATGTTAATTGAACGTACTCTTGCCAAACGCGTCTTTTGTCACTGTCAAACTAAAACTACAAAAAGCCAACAGCCGAGTTCATCACACGTGTTGTTGAACATTATTATTCATACAGTCTTTTTTTACTCACATAATTATGGGTAAACTTAAGAAAAACAAGATAAACGCTCGCAAAGCTAATCGCATCGAAATTGTAAAGAAGGACGACGAACTCGCCCCACTGGCACCAAGCCGAATTTCAGACGATCCAATTCCAAAAAAGGTAACCTAAAATTAGATGTTTCAGAAACAGGCAGAATGTAAATTTACAATGTTTTTTTTAGGAACGATGGACAAACCGTCATCGTTGTCTGGTTTTCGCTGCGCGTGGTATTAATCATCGTGATCGGCATCTTATGCGCGATATTCGTATGCTAATGCCACACCACAGGGCCGAAGCCAAAATGGAACGTTCGAAAACACTGTCCGTTATCAACGAGGTTGCCACCATGAAGCATTGCAATAAAGTACTTCTACTGGAGGGACGTCGCAAACGTGATTTGTATATGTGGTGCTCAAACATACCCGAAGGCCCGTCTGCCAAGTTTCTTATTGAGAATATTCACACACTCGGTGAACTCAAGTTGACCGGTAACTGTCTGCGCGGTTCGAGGCCACTATTGTCCTTCGATGACAATTTCACAGATATACCATATTTGGCATTGCTAAAGGAAGTTTTCGTACAAACCTTCGGTGTACCAAATCATCATCCAAAGTCACAGCCCTTTTTCGATCATGTGTACACATTCACATTTGTCGATAAACGTATCTGGTTCAGAAATTTCCAGATTCTATCTGAAGACGGTGGTCTAGCTGAAATTGGACCACGTTTTGTTATGAATCCGGTTAAGATATTCGATGGCTCCTTCGGTGGTAATGCTATTTGGGAAAATCCCGACTACGTCAGTCCGTCGAAATACAGGCAAATGTTGAAGAAGAAAGCAAAGGATCGTTACGTTAATCGTCTGGATCAAAAGGTCAAATACGAGGCAAACCGACCAAAGACCAGTTATGCTTTCAATGAATTGGATGAGGTTTTCATGGGCGACACCGAAGAAAAAGCACAAGAACTCGCAGGTAATACAGACATTTCTTGATATACAAATTGTTCTGTTTATTTACATATAAATAAATTTTTTTTAGATCAAGACGAGATTGACAAAATTAACCAGGCTGACGAGAGTGACGGTGAAAAGGAAGCTGAGAGGAATGCCAAGCGCAAGGAAAAGAAAAACCTGCAGAAGGTTAAACAACTTATAAAGAAGAAGAAAGAACAGGCTATCGTCAAACCGAAAACAAATAAAAAGAAGAAAGCCAGTGCGTAGATCGTTATCTTTCAGTTTTTGTTTACTTATACATTTAATAAAAAATATAATTAAAAGGTATTTTTTAGTGTTTTATTTTGTATATAATATAAAAATGGGGGTTAACTGTGTAAATTATGAAGTATTGTAAATATACCCCCAATAGTGTTGTAAATAAGGTTATTTTATAAATACGTTTGCTTTGTTAACGTTTTAGTGCCTGCGTTATGGATTAGTCTGAGGTAAATGTTTTTACAAGATTTTGTGCTTAAAAGTGCATAATTCCACTTTTCCTGGAAAGTATAATTTGTACATACAAAAAAATATATATTAAATGTAAACTTAAATTATAGTTGTTAATTAGGCGTGCACAGAACTAAAAGGCTGTTTGTTAATAGGCGTCAGTTCGATTGTTTGCATTACGGGCTCGTCGACAGCTTGTGGTTCTTCACCGAGCAGTTTTGCTAGATTGCTTTCCTTCCAACGTCCGTTCGGACCATTGATGGTGCGATCCTCACAAACGCACAAGAACAAAGTGTCCACCACAATCTATAAATGGGAAAATGTACTTAGAATTCAAACGAAAATGTTATAGCGGGTCAAAACTTACCTCGTAGAGGGAGAGTACAACGTGAGCAATAAAGAACGAAAATACGGCGATCACAATGCATGGAATCACATAGAAATGAACATCTTCACGATTACGCAGTAACAGAATACTGACAAGGCCACAGACAGACGCAACAGCCAGTTTGCCCAAAAATAAGATGAAATCACCGATTCCGTTAATTGTGGCTACTTGTAGAGCATTCGACCAAAGAGCATTCCATGCCTATTAAAAGGAAACATTATATGGGAGTACAGCGGTAATAGATTGGAGAACTTACAATTCCAGCAGCTGGACAGAAGTTGACACTCTCGATGGCTGAATTAATTAATAATTGTTAGATAATAATTTTGAGATTAATCTAAAATAATCATACCAATAACAGTGTATGCATTGTGATTCAGATATCGAATGAATTTCTCGAGAAACCAAAAACAGCAAATGCAGCACTTAAGACCACACGAAGCGCATTCCGATCCCTTATCTTGTCCTTTCTTCATTCTAAACATACACACAGAAAATTAATAAGAAAAATCAATAAAAAGCAAAGTAAACACATACTTTGCATACAAATAGGTGAGAATCAGTCTTGGAACTTTGAACATTGTGATCAGCAGTGAACCCTTAGCCACTGATCCCATATGATATTTTACCAATTTTGCAATAGCATGTAATACTGGTGAGTCCGTTGGTTTTCTAAAGTACCAAAAAGCAACAGCTCCAGCTAAAGCTAGTTGCTGACAGGCAAAAATAAATTCGGTTGTCCATATCAGTCCGATAAAGTACAGCCAGAGCATGTTACGCAGCCAGTCTGCTTCCAAGTACTCTACGAGCAGAAATGCTGCAAATAAGCAAAAATTAATATAATTAAAATAATAATTAAAACAATGAAAATTATACATTTGTAATCCAAATCAGTATTATTCCTAAATACTGCCGTGGATGGTGTTGGGTTATCGATTGGTTGAAGTTGAGCCTGTGGAAATAATGGACGCATACCCGGATAGTTGGCGGTTGTAAGACACACGACAACAGTAATCCAAAAGGCTAGAAATACGCCTAGAGCAATGAACGCCAGAATTGGTGGTCCCGCAAGACCTGGTAGTGATAGCATGCATTTGCTAGCCTCCTCGAATAGCGCAGCCAGTGCACTAAGTTTTGATCTCAAAAAATAGATAATAACCAATACAAAAACCTGTAAATCAAACAGAGATTATTGATTATTTATCACCGTGGGCTCTGCATTATAATCTACCATGACAATAGTTGCAAGAATGGCTAGGACATAGACAGCGGTCTCGTTACGCACAAACTCTTGCAACAACGAATTATCAACGCGAGTATCCAGATTGTTTCTAATATTGTAGTGGGTCCACCAAAGAATAACTGTGATGGCAATACTAGAAATGGCAACCATGATACAGATCAGCCAAGATATGAGACTTGTGAGCACATGCATCAGAGCAATGATAACAATCGAAAGAACTACAATAAATTTAAGAAAATTTAGATTTAATATAAGAATTTCTACAAAAAAAGAACTTACGCAGTGCGCCGAAACACATAATCAGAATAAGTGGCCAAGTCACGTACAAATCGCTAAGAAACTGCTGAGCTGCACTCCAGGAGTTCACCAGATCGTACATATCACGAACCTGATCTGTTGGTGCATTTCTCCCATTCGGAATGCAACGATGCAGTACTGGAGTACTCTGATAAACGGGAAAATTAGGACATGGTCCCAAAAAGTCAAAGAACTTCATGTCCTTGCGTTCAGTCTGCATAAGCAGAGTCATATTGAAATCGTAACGACATAGTTGACTTTTTGTGTCTGTATAATAGCTATAGAGCTCCTCGCGATTGTTAATCCTTCTGCTCGGACATTCCTTAACACAGATTTTTAGCGTTTGTCGAAGCTCTTTGATGTCTAGGAAAAACAAATTCGGTTTGTCCAGTGTATTCAGTCCAGACAATTTAAAATTCGTATATTTTTCATTATGCTTTACACCGCAGGTATTTCCGAACGAATCATAGCCATTGATCAGCCTCAAAGGATTACCATAAACAAACGAGAAAATTGCCACGACTATCTGTGAGCATAGAATATGTTATCTTTTATATGTATATATATATATATATATATATGTAGATAGCATATATATATGCTTACTGACTCACCATAAAAAGCCAGAACACAATGTAGACAACGAGCCAGAAAACATCGGTACATCCTCTCACGGCCGTTGGCTCATGATGTGGATTGGTTTTGCTATCAAAGCATCCCATTTTGTGGAGCAGTAAACAATAAAGCTAATAAATTTGGATTCCAGCTGGGTATTCGAGACAGGCAACGAACTTTGTTTATATTTTGCAAACAGATAAAAATACCATCCCAACGAAAGATGATGCGCAGCAGTCAGGAGTACGTTCACATGATGCGAAGCTACGCAATTGCATTCGCAAGAGCCCAGTATTCAAAATACCATTTATGTAATTAGTTCATTACAGTTTAAGTTAAATTCTATCATAGTTAATTAAATAAATTATTACTTAAACTCTGTCATTTACCTCAAACGGGAACTGTAAGTAAGTGCGACTTGCAGAACTGCAAAGTACACACATAACCTTTACAATATTAGTTAAACTAACTAAAAATAACGATTTAGTTTTCCCCGAGGTTTTCCCTGCATTCCTCAAACTTTGTATGGCGCATGTTTTGGTAATAATAAAATTAAATAATTCTAACAATAACCAAAATTAGTTTAATTCTTTTCTCATCTCGAGGAGTGAGTGCCCAAAATCAGAAATTTTAAAATAAAGTTTAAATTTTAAATATGCATTACCGTTTAGCGATTTTTATATTGTCCCAAAACAATAACAGCATGTATAACGGATATTAAATAAACCACAAATCATATGGCTGCTCATACTTGACAATTGTCTATAAATACCAGTAACTTTGCCCACAGGCAAAGTACAGACATTTGATAAGCAATTCTGCAAATGCGGCTGTAGACAGAAAAGCACTGTCAGAGACAATAATTATAATAATTTTATCATTTGTGATTTTTCTTTTTCCTTAGCCTATTTGCAACACATTTTTTAAACATTTTATAATTTACAGATTTATGAAATGAATAGATCCTGAATGAATGTATTAATTATATATCTATTAGACCTTAGAAACCCGTTTTTGTTTTGTTTACAAACTAGCGGGCCTAATCTCAAAAAATTCCGACGACACGAAGTTTGACGGTTAATAATAATAATAATGTGGAACTACATTATGTTGGGTAAAAAACTGTCAAACTCATTAGCATACAACTTACATACAAGCATTGTTGTTGTTATTGTTTGTGGCAGAGCTGTAGCAAATATAACATATTTGTGAAATAAGAAAATATAGAATACTAGAAAATACTCATAAATATGTGCTAATTTAATTTAATTAATTATTTTAATAATTTACAGATTTGATAGCGTTTATTGTGCAATATCTGTCACGTGAGATTTGAATTAGAAAACGGGCACTGTATGTAGACACTTTTCAGTGTTAGCTCACTTAATAATTGTAACGGTTTTTCTGTTTGAAATCAAAATATTATATTTATTGCAAACTGTTTTTCGCAAAATTCAATTTGAGTTTTCGCGCTTAGTTCATATTTATAAAATATATAAAGCATGCATTTTGTTGCTCAAACTTAGAAACACGATAAATTCTCAATAAAACTAAAATCCAGAATTCTCAGTGTGCACGGAATCAGATTTACTATTTTGTGAAGCAAGCTGAAAGCGAGAGTGAAGCAGTAGTTTTAGCAGAGTCACCTGGAAAAGGCAATCGAAATCGAATCGAATCGAACCGCCGGCTCACAATCCACACCAAAGAGTGCGAATGCATTGTCACTTGGTGGTCCTGACCACAGATTTACACAGATAGGCCCTAGTGACAGATATCCATTAGAAAATGTGTGCCAAGTTTTTTTACTTAATTAATGAATTGTGTGTGTGTAATGATTGTGTGTGTGGTTTTTGTTCGTTTTTTGTTTCAAAATCAAATCTGCCACTGTTGTACGTGAAGAAACTAGCAGTGCAGTAGACATTTTTTTTAAAATTTATTTATTCGAATGATTATTCTTGAAAATTGGATAAACGCATTGAAAAGGATGTTTTTTTATACCCTCAATGCATACAAAAATGTGTTCAAAACATTTTAAGATTGAGTATTACTAACCAGGGTAGCGATTTAGGAAGATTAGCTCAACATCAAACTATTGATATAACAGTTTTATATAACAGTTCTATCAATGCGTTATCATATGTTCTCATGCGTCAACCACAATGCGTAATAAACTTCGAAATGTTAGTCTAACCAAACAAATACGCACACTAACAAAATAAGTATGCGTACACGAATCGGCCGCCATTGATGTTAGAATGTCAGTGCACGCACACGACTAATGCCAATCTGTGTATATCTGTGGTTCTGACGTACTTGCAAGCTAAATCATATAAATAAATCTCACACACAAAATTTAAACAAATAAAATACATAAATTCTGTATAGTGGGTTCCTAAAACTGTACATATGTGGAAACACCACTTCTATCAATTCGCCGTTTCAACAAACACACACATATACTCGCTGCGCGGTCTCTCTGTGGTGCTGTCGTGCGACAAAACGGACGGCCCACCAAAACCAAAATGGCCGTCGTTCTGTAACAATCTACATTCGCATCGCGTGAAACAATGATGAAAGAAACGCTTCTAGTTATCCAATTACTGTATTTCTTCTCGATTTTTGCGTAGTATTCGTGATGGTGTTAACAGTTAAAATGTGTAAAAATAAATGTTAAGTTTAGTGTCGTTCATTTGGCGTATTTACATTTTCGTAAAGGTAGGTGTGCAATCCGATATTCTGGGGCAACGTAACGAAAACAAGTGAGATGAAAATACACAAATCTATATATATATATAATATATACATGTATATATATATATATACATACGGATGATTTTTTCGTTTTCGTATGGGCAGTGCATTTAATGAGATATTTTTAGTGTGTGTATGCGTGTGCAAGTTCGTTTTTTTGTGTGTGCTGCGCGCGCTACGTCGCAATCCTCGCACATCAGCCGAAGCAAATACATATTTATGTTGAAAAACACACAGATGGTTCTGCATCGATATTCGCCACGAGATCATCTATATAAAGAGCCCCAACGCAATGGTCAACGCTATTATTTCAGGAATTCGAGACAGCTGCTAAATGGTAACGATTGAACATGGAACATGGATTACGTTGTAATAAACGTGGTTAGGTTCGTCTGGGGCGACTACTCGTACATTTATATATTGAATTCTACCAAACACATCGGAAGTGTTGTTATTGTATCAGCCAATCAGTTCGATCATTCACATTCGATTATGCAAATTTCTAAAATTAGTATAAATATAAATTATAATTTTGATTGTGTTTATGTGTGCGTATATTTATGTATCGCTTGCAGTATGCCGCTGCAGTACAGACATACTCATTTTATTGCGTAGGGCATTGGTGTGTGTGTTTGTGTGAAAATGCGCCATGAAAAAACGTGTTTAACCTTTAATTTTTGAATTGTAATTATAAATTACACGAATGTTTATTTTTTTTTCGAAAAACTAAATACAAAATTATAAATGTGTGCGACGTAGGTACATTGTTTCTTAGCTGTGAAATAATTAATGTTGATAAGAAAACTGGTTTGGCAATCGTGCTTATGGGTTAGGGTGTTTTAGTAGATGCTTGTGTTATATAATACATTAGTGAAAACCTCGTTAAAAGTGTATGGGTAAGTAATTCGGCTATGCATATTATACCATAGAAATGTGTGCTTGATCACTTATGTACTACTAAAACTTACGCCACGGAGTGAAGCCTATATTAATTATGTCCGATTGCTAGGAGGTTTATGAAAATACTAGCTTATATATCTTATCATTTTCAAAGTTTGTTTATTTTAATAAAATACAACATTATTAATCAATCTCTTGAATAATTGAATTTGATAACCACACATTTCATGTTTATTTGCTGCAAACATTAAAATAGTTGTTGTTGTTTTGTTTGTTCGGATGGAATTCAAGGTTGCAGGCGATATTGTTTTGGTTTCTTGGGTGTGGGCCTGTATGCATGTGTGTGTGAGTGCGGTTATGTTTTGATTTTGTAGTCTAGAAATAAAAATATTTGTGGCTATTTACGCGTGGCTGGTATCAACATTTGATAGTCGCAGCAAACGAACTTTGATCTACTAATACATACATTGATAGCGAGTTTTGCTTTGTTTGTGAGTCAATAATACATATTTTCTGTACACAAGAACAACTATGTGTAACTATTTCGCGCGCTAAACTCTAAACTGCCTGTGTACAAACTGAGCTAGTATCTTTAGACACCCAAACCAACATTTTCTAAAGCTATTACCAATCTTGGCAACCATTCAATTTTATTGTGTTGCATTGCTTTGTCCGCGTGCACACATACACGCACACACAAATTATCCCTGAAAATCCTACATTTTTGGAGAGCAGGTAAAAACGTGTGTATTTCGCAGGATAGCACCCATTGTGTGTGTTATGTATGTGTCTGACTGGAGTCTTCCCATCAATTCCAAAAATAGACACACACATTCATACACGTGCAATAAAGGTATTTATAATAAAAAAAGAAGATATACAAACGCCGCCCTATAAGAGATGACTCGAGATGTACGCTGCTTTTGTCTGTTTTACAAGAACTTTTTGCTAGTATTGGACATTTTTAAGGGTTGATATGAGGTACATTCAATCACTTCTGTATATATAACGGGCGCGTATCGTTTGTCAGTTTGGTGAGAGATCCGGAACACCAAAGACGTGTGCTATTTTGTATCGATACCTTTTTTAAAAATATTCGGTACCTAGTTCATCGAAATTATAGTCAATTATTCGATTTATTAACTAGTAAATCGTATAATAACATTCATGTGCAATGTTACTTTAGCAAATTTAAGAAATTTTGACTGTGATATTGTTCCAAAAATATAAATACCCCTTTTTCGTGGTATGTATATAAATTTAAGATTTCGTTTGGTTATCCATTTTTAATAGAATCTCCAAACTTTTTCAAAAGTTTCGTTTTTATTTATTTTATTATGCAATTTTATGGATTTTAATGATCAAAAAATCAAAAAAGGTTCATCATCAATCAATCATAATTATTTTATCCTGATTTCAAAAAACTGGTTTTCTCTTTGAATTTTTTTATATAAACATTGATTAAAAATGAATACTTAAAAACCAAAATCAATTCATTAGCACACATTCGGCTTAAAATTTATGAAAAGTTTTTAAAAAAATTGCAAATTTTCAGATATCTATCTTATCTAAAATTTGTAGATGCCAGTAAGCAGTTTTATTCTATGATAACGATAACGTAACCATTCATTCATAAATGTTTTATAAAAACATATTTATTTATATGATTATCTGAAAGATTACACGGAATCAAATAAAAAAATATGTTTAAAAAAAAATCTCGTGAGAAAGCAATGAAAATCATAGAACAAAAAAAATAAAAATGTTTATGTATTTGGAGGTTGATCTGTAAGGGGTACATGTCAAAACTGTTTTGAAACTTTTTAAAAAAACTACCAAAAAAATATACATCAATTATTTAATAATTCAAAAAAAGACCAAGGCGGATTAAAAAAGGGTTTTCCCACCTAAAACATACATGGTCACTATTTTTGTTGATCGTTTTATCTATTTATTTTTAGTTGTATGCGTTTTTATATATCGTATATCGTAAAAGATGTATTTTGATAAAAAAAACATGTTCATACTTTTTAAATAAAACAGTATCATTAAAACAAAAAAAATCCGAACCTAAACGTTGACGTTCATATCTATCTAACGTCTCAAGCACAAATCCATCCTCCTCTCCAAGTTATTGTGCGTTTTTTCCTTTTCCCTTCTTAATTACTTTTAACAGAATTTTGACTAAACATAAACGTTCTCTCAGCACCCAGGTGGTATTTCTTCAAGTTATAATGTCAATGCCAAAAAAAATATGTGGGTGCCAAAAAAGGCGTGCCGATAAAAACATTTGAGTAAAAGAAAAAATTGGTGCCAATATAACATTTTAGTACCAGTACCAAAATAAATGGGCGTTTGTTTTTTGTTTAACTAATAT
>JANSTU010021308.1:0-13454 GCA_027564075.1 Bolitophila hybrida
ATAATTTGGATGTTTGGATAGTTGTCCCTGGTCGGATGGTTTATCTAATACATTTGCATTGTATTCTGTTTTTTTTTTTAATAATTTTCCATTGTTTTTGTTTAAGTTATTTATACCACTGTATGTATTCCATTAAACATTTTTGTATGAATAAACGGTCAGTTAACTTATGTCGTTGACGTCACTTTTAAAAAAAAAATTAAAAATTATAATTTAAAATGAATGTTAAAATATTCACTAAACTCTAATGTCCTCTCATCCATGTATTGTATTTTTTGGCAAATTAAATTGCCAAATCAGAAACATTTAGAAAAGTTAGTGTCCAAAAAATCGCAACACGACCCACTGTGCGGTGCCGCCATGGATACTCCGCACAGACCCAACAGAATTTTAGAAAGACTGACTCATACACACATGCTTCAGCAGTATAACCAGCTGCGATGTTTTCGCCGAAAAGCTTGCTTAAAAAGAGATAAGCGTGTCTTATTTATATAGTACATATATATATATATGCAAGTGAGTGTATGTGTGTATATTATACGGTTGTGTGTGTGGTTCAGCAGCGTTCCTTGATTCACTGCATTCAGCGATTTAGCCATTCAGTGGATTCGTGGCTTCGGTTCTGGCAAGTCGTACGTCGTTTTCGTGCGTGGATATATTTTTCAATAGCATTTTAGTCAGCTGAGCGCGCCGCACAATCGGTTTCGGTCTCTTGGCGAATGTGGTTGACTCTGTATGCGTCTTAAAAAAAGTGTGCGCTTCGGTAAAATGTATTGCGCGTTGCTATAATATATTATATTTACATATGTATTAGGTTTTTAAATATTAGTACACAACACATAATCGTTTTGCATATGTATATGATGTTTTGTATTTAATTTCCGTCGTGTCAGCGCCCGTGAAATATTGCATATTAATGAGTTTGTATGCTTATTTAGTGTCTATTTACAATATAGTCAGTTACACCAAGTTGAAGTTGTGTTTGTATGCATTAATTTTGCTGTAACTTGAAGAGTGCATAAGGTGCAGGCGTTTTGTGCACAAGTGTGTGTGTGTGTGTGTTAGTGTTTGTGATTGTGTGTTTTCAACGATGCACGCTGTCTGTGTCTATACAAAATTATTATTTTCTACGACGCCGTGCAAATGTTTAACATTTTGAAATTTAAACAAATCCAATATAAATGCCGCGGGTGTTTGTCTGTATTTGTGTAAATGCAATTCATATACATATAAATTGTGCAATTTGTAATCGCACCAAATATAAGTATAGTATAAATAATAAGCTGTGTAATATGCAAATTCGACATTGGTGACAGCGGTCCGCGGTGGCATTGTGGAGCGCGCGTGCGTTGGCGCTTTAATTGTTGTGACATAGTAAGCAAAGACACACATAAGCTAAGCGATACGGTGCGTTAATAATAACATTGCATCATTTGGAGCAAATTGTACTGGTTATAATATAAACGGATCGTAGGATAGCAGGTAATTTTTATTTATTTGTTTCTATTTTAAATAATTCAATTAATTTATGTACATATTTAATTAAAAAATGGTTATCTAAAGTTTTTCTTTACTAAAACATTGACAATCATTAGATTCGAGTGTTTTTTATGTATATAATTGCGATGATCCCGTTTATTTACGTTCATTATTTCGAACATAATTCATGATAAGTACCATTTGAATATATGCATTGTGTGTATGTGTGCAAATGTATTTATAACGTTAATGTTTGTTTTTGCTTGACGTCTGATTTTATAATAAATTATATATAATATATTGAATATTATCGTTTTTGCTGTAAATGCGAATAATTGATTCCGACCTGAGTGTTTCTGTGTTGGTAATAATTATGCGATTAAATATCTTAGTTCGTTTCGGATTTAAATTTTTAATCATAAATGCATATTGCAGATAGCAAATGTAATTATAAAATTAAATTAATAATAATTAAAAAATAAATAGTTTTACATGATTTATAAATGTGACTGTCTTTATGATTATTATTTTTTATAAATATTATACAGTATAAAATAGCATGTGTTTGTGTATACATGTGTAAAACACACTGAGTGCAATTCAAATATTGAACTCGATATGAATAATAAGTTTCTTCAGTACGACGTCAACTCATTTTGTAAACACGGGGCAGAGCATTCTTTTCAGCGATATTTTTTTTATTTGTATAACAAAAGAAATAACTTTGTAAATAAATTACTGTGCGATTCAAGGAATTGTGGTATTTCTTCATTGTTGTGTTGTTTTTTTGTGCATTTCTTTTTTTACGTAAAACTGAACTTTTATGTTTCAGTAGATTTGAAGCAATTTTTTTGAGAGATGGTTGAGAATAAGACTCCTTAAACAATATTTGTTCGAAACTCAGTTTCGCATTCGGTAGTACAAACGGCAAAAAGTATATTTCAATATTTGCCTAGATTTATTTAAAAAAAATAATATATTCTAATAATATTAATTAATTTTTAATATATTTTCAATAGTGCAACAATATTCAATATTTTAACAACTTTATTATTTTTTCACTCGCAACTTTTTACTAACGCAATCAGCAGAAAAGTCGGATAACCAATAAAACAACAACTTTTTGGCAAAATTCGACTTCATTCATTAACATAGTTTATATGTATCGACTTTCAATCCAACGCTTCTCAAACATTTCGATTCATCTTTAACCTCAAAATAGGCCACTCTTCCCAGCGTGAAAATCTGGTAAATACAGTGGATGCGGAAGAAATTCATGTAATTTGGCCATGGGGTACTTGTGACACGGCGCAATGGCATTTGTTTTTCGCTGTTTTCTACTTTAAACTCACCAACGCTATGGGCGAAATTTGACGGCTGCTGTCAAACTGACTGCCGACTTGGATCTGAAGTGTCCTTTCTATCTCCACTGTGAGCAACCGCATTTGTTTGTTTCTCATGGACAATTGCAGAATTAAACATTTGATATATTTAAGTTTTGATCTTTCTCCTGCAATTTCACTTTACGGTTGGCCTTTTTTAATGTTTTCTGGTTTCTTAGTACGGCTGCATTTACAGTCAGCAAATCACCTTTATATCATTTGTCTCGATAAAGCAATGTCCGAATGGCACTTTATCAAGTAAATTTTTGGTATGAGCGGTATTTCATCCAATCAAAAAGCAATGCTAAATTAGCACTCGAAATGGATTCAAACTATTGCACTGTAATGTGCATGTAAATTATTTATTTATTTAAACAAAAATATCACCATAGTCCTTCTTAAACTAAATGGTGGATGGAGGAGTTAGAAATGCCTAAACATTGTAATTTATTAAAATAAATCAAGAACAATTAGAGTTTGACATTTTTTTTACACCAGAATTAATTTCATAAAAATGGTCATAGGCGGACCATTTTATAAAATGTGGAATTTATTTATTTATTTGAAAAACATTATAAAGAAATAAAAACTATTTTTATATAAACTTTTAATATATTTTATAAATTTAAAAAAAAACTGTAAATAAATTAAATTTATTGTAATAATTAGCACTTTAAATGAAAAATAACCGCATAATTGGTTATCATGCTAAAACCGATTAGCTTGCATAATTAGGCGAAGACGATGTGTTATGTTATGTTATGCTAGGTCAGTTTGTGTTAATAGAGTATAGAGTTATATACTTGACTTAAGATATATTAAGTATATATGGAGGTTTGTCATTATATTCTTGTAATGTTGTAGGTTTTTTATTGTGTTGGTGCGTTTACAATGTGTATCATCATAACATCATAACGAATTTTTTTCTTTAATTTTTGGTTTTACTATAAATAATAAATATGCTGTTTCAAGCCAAAAAAGTGTTCCCATCCCTGTTTTTTTTTTGATTGTATGGCCCTAACTATTTTTTACGTTAAAGCCAATTTTGGAAGAGACATTGTCACAAATGTCAAGAAATACGAAGTAGTATACAGTCTGAAAGAATGAAAGGGTACCACTGACGATAACAATGCTTCTAGGAAGCACAAAGCCCCAGTAAGACAAGAAGTGAAAAGAAATTGACTACCAAATCGGCGAACCTGTGTGGTGTTGTATCTGCAAGAAATTAGCACTTTTATTTGTAAATTGTTTCGTGTTCCGTGTCCGCTCTGCCGAAGCCACCTTGTACTTCAGAGAAGAGTAAGTACTGCAGATACTGGTGATAATAACTGTCTCAGGTACGAGACCGTAACTTTCTAAACCAAGAGTGCCTGGGTCACAAAAGTGACCTTTTGGACATAAAAGCCGAGGCGTGTCCTTAACGGAATAGTACGGGTGTCGAATTTACCCGTGTCACCGTATATTCAAAGAAAAATATCAAGGTCAAACAGATATTCCCACAGTATAATATAATTGGCATTGGAGCCCGGATCACGAGATTAGCGAGTGATATCGTTGTGTTGTAGAGTTTATGCATCTAGTTTTAAACCTAAAATGGTTTAGTCAATGAGAAGTGTGTACTATTTTGTATTAAACAACCACATTTTTAAAGAACGGCGAGCGTAGTTAATTCTTTGTTTAGTAGTCTTGATGTTGCACCCAGAGGCATCTTGCCAAACCACTGATGCCAGCCAGGCACAAAACAGAACTGAGGCTATGGTTTGTTAGTTCCCAGCGAACGACTGGCGTTTATGCCAAATTTATTGATTTTAACAATTATTTACACCGTTTCAGTTGACACGATATACACAAAAAAATTATCTTTGTGCACAGTAATTTACTTACGGTGGAAGAAAATTGTATTTTTTGAATTTCTAAGTATTCTAAGTCTAAGTTTCCAGTATACATATATATTATGTTGATTACACATTTCTTACTGCTCCATAAGCAGAGCTTTTAATTCATTATAATATAACACCCCAATTCGTGGATATTTTTTAAAGATAAATTAAAAAAACAAAAATAAATTAATAAAGTAAAGTACCACTAATTGGTCAATAAAACAGAAAATATAAATTATTTATCCAAATTTATTTGATCGCTTTCAAATACGTGTAATATACTCGTACTTGGGACTATTGTTCTCTCCGCGAATTCTCTTTAATTTCTTCTATCGACAGAAAACGGGTGACTTGAAGTGGTCTTCTGAAGCCATATCATATGGATGTGATAAATCGACGAATATTCTTTATTTTCTGTATGACTTTTTGGTAAGAATTTCGAGTGCACAACACCGCGATAATCAAAAGTACCTTAAATTTGATCGGTTTTGGCTCCAAAGCTTATTTACTGATGTGCCAAACTTAATTGACGCGAGGCAAATTTCCACCACTTATCGTCTGGAAATGAGTGTGAAAAGACAAAAAAGTCTTGCGGTATTTTCGCTAGGTGTCGTTGCAAGCACGTAGTTCTAGTTTTATTTTCGCATCGGGTCATGCTATAGATTGTTGGAAAGGTCTAAACGCGCTAATACACGCGCTTTACTACGACAAAGACAAAAATGCATCTCAAGCCGGCAATAAAATTTGTGCAGTTTATGGACTAGATACAGTTTCCATTTCCACCACACAACGATGGTTTCAACGTTTTCGTTCTGGTGTAGAGGTGGTCGAAGATGCGCCACGCTCCGGAAGGAGCTTGGTAGTCGGAAGTTGGACACAAAAAAGTCCTGTGAAATTTGGCTCACCGAGTTTTTTGACAATAGGAAAATTATATTATTTCATTTTTTTTCTTCATTTTTTTGAGTATTTTTTAAAGATAATATTTCATTTGCTTTTCTATTAATTAAAATCATTAAACTTAAGCCCTTCTCTCTACTATTTCCGATAACTATAACAGTAGTTTTAGTTATATTAAAAACTTGCGATAGATTGATGTGCAACACATTGAGCTTGTAAACAGTTCAGTATTCCGATTATTTAAAATATAGATATCACATCATATAAAAAAGGTTGGTATATATTATCAATATCAATAAAAGTGAATAAGCGCAATATTAATAAAAATGTATATCCAGAATTCTGTGTCCTGAATTATTATTGTATGTATGTGCATTCAATTTTATCAATGATTTTATTATAAAATGTAATTTGTTTTACAGTCAAACTCAAATATACAATTAATTATACATATATAGCGTACGTCAAACACAAGCTTTATATTTACTCATTTGTTTAGTACCTACTTGCGCAAGCTACCAATAAAAAAGTTTCGAACGCAATTTGTTTTTTGTTTTTTATTATTTCATAGAATTTGGTACCATATACATGAACAACTCTGCAAACATTTACATTTCGGATTTATCATAAATTGGAATTTTTTTAACGTTCCGCTTATAAATTCTATATATCCACTAAATGCCTCTTTACATTTCAAAAACGAATAATGTATTTTTTGGTCGATGGGATGGATATCCGGATGTTTATCTATATAATATGTTTGAAATAGAATTTGTAATATAAACACATTTTACATGTTCAGTTAAGCAAATAGTTTCAACAATGATTCTTTCATATCAATGATATAGGATTATAGAGATATATACATATATATATAGTATATATATTTTTTTAATATGCATAATTGCATACTCATATAGTTAGATCAAACTACATTCTGAATACTATATATAATTACATCAACTTTAACAAGTCAACTTATGTCAAAAATAAGAAAAAATCTAATATTCCCGACACTTTTGTTTGTGTATTAGTTAATTTTAGTTCGCATCTCGTATGTTTTGTTTATGTTTTAGTTTTTACGTGAACACCCAATATTTATTGAAAAATATGTACAAGATTCAATAGATATACATTTAAATAAAATGAAGAGCACCACAAAGTGTACTGCCTCAACGATTATCCGAACTGATACATTTTTACAATGACTCCGATTTTGCAAGAAAACTAAATTCTACAAGAAACAATAACTCGTGAACCGCTTCATCAGAAGACTATTCCGAGAGAATACATTCTTTATTATATGTTTTGACTAACAAGCACACTGAACATGAAATATAACTAGGATTTGTAGTATATTACAAGTCTGTAAGAAGTTTCGAGACGAGTAGGGTACAAAATAAGGTAACTTTATCCAACATTTTAATAACTAAACATCCCATCACCATAATAAATTATCTCAGTTTCTTCCCTTTCTCCCTCCAGGTTTCGCCCGCTCTTCTTCCTTCTCTTCCTCATTGACTTCCTCACTCCTTCCTTCCCTCCCCCTTGCTCTCCCTCCTTCCCTTCCGCCCTGCCTTCATGTGCAGTTTGGCGATAGACAATGATATTGGATCTGTTATGTGGAGCTTGTACAAACAACGACGATAGTTTTCCAACTCTCGAACACGCCACGTACAAATAAATGGCCGTGTGAAAAACACGGTCTAGTTGTTGATCGACTTGGACAAATACAATTTACCAACACATTCAAGCAAATGTGACAAGCGGGGTTGTGGGTTGATACTATCTGCCCCAATTGTGCAATACAAATAATTCAAACACGTACATTCTGTTGTTATGTATAGCCACACATATCTCGAGAATCAATTGCTAAAATTCTAGGAGCTCGAAGAAGTACGTACGGAAACTAACATCTGACGATATCACAAGCGAGAAGGGACGTTTCACGCTAAGTTACCCGTTAAGTCAATCATTTACTGTTCGTTGTTTTAGTGGAGTCAAGACGTTGCTAGACTCTCCAAATGGAGAAGATATTCATCAGAAATGGATCGACAACCAATTCATGTAAGAGTACTCAACTTGAAGCGCATGAAAGAAGACGATGGCAGACGATACTTTAAATGCAATCTGCTAATTCCCGTACCAGGTAATTCTAGAAGAGACCAGCACGTTTACAAAGTGGCGAGTAGTATTCGACTCATCACAACACACTACCAGGGCGTTACATCATACGAGTTGATGTACACCGGGCGGACATTGCAGCACGATCTTGCCTAATTGTATTGCTTAATTTAGACTTTGGCAAAATACTTCCAAAAAGTGTTTTAAATACAAAATACTTTAAAAATAGTATTTTAAATACTATATATAGTAAAATACATTTTTTAAATATTTCAAATATAAAATATAAAATACTGTGAAAATAGTATATATGTCTTTTATATACTCGTATATATATTTTTCAAAAGAATTTCTTTTACAAAAAATTTAATTTTTATAATGAAATCAGTGAATGAAGTATTTAATTATTTAATTTTTAAGAAATATTGTTATAGGATGCCTGAGAAATTAAGAGATTAGTATGACGTGTTTTTGATTACGTGATTGTAGATTTTTGGATTAATGAAAAAGTTTTTTTTGTTATTTTAAATACTGAAATAGTATTTTGGTTATTAAAATACAGAAAAATACTTGTATTTTTAAAATAGATTTTGAAAATACAAAATACTTAATTGAAAAAAGTATTTTGAAAATACAAATTACAAAATACATTTCTGAAAATAGTATTTAAAATACTTGTAATTGAAATGCTCTCTATGTCTGACTATGTCCTTCTTAACCAAAAACCGGGCTACGCCAAAATTGGATTCATTGCTGAGATTCTGCTTCCAAAATTATAGCATGTTTTGTATGAAAATCAGTTTGTCAGAAAAGATTTCTCAGGATGTCTTTAGCAAAATCATCTCGCGATCATAATTTCCGGTAGTTTTGATACCATCTATTTTAAAATATCTGTGTCGCTTGTTGTTGTTGCCATCGTCTTATACTCCAAACAATATTTGCGTATAATATTGTATCGGAATTCTTGACGCTGCTCTTTGTTGATGCATTTTTCTGTATAATTTGAATACAAAATTAGAAAGAGTTAACCTTAAAACACGTTTTAACAATATCATTAAATCGTATTAAACAAATTATAACCGCACACATAACTTGCGTTTCCAATTAGTTGTCCGGATTGATTATGTGTTTTGTCAATTGTCTCTTTAAATAAATACACTCTTTTTGGCAAACAATATGTATAACCAGCTACAAAAAAGGTACTCATGGCCGACAATATATAAAAAAAAACGATTATATAATTTTTAAAAAAGGTTGTGGTACATTAAATATATATACAGTGGCGGACAACTAATTGGAAACAACATATTTTATTAATTCTTTTTATATATTTATTGTACCAGAAACTAGTTTAAAATAGCTCATATTGTTTCATGTTTCATGTTTAATGTTTCATTATCGAATTTATTTGCCCAAAAAAAGCATAGTTTTACTCTAACGATTATTTATTTTAGGGATCAAATGAAAAACACATAATTAATCCGGACAACTAATTTGAAACGCAAGATTTGTGTGCGGTTATGGTTTCTTCGTTGCGATTTTTGGTTAATATTATAACAAAATGGTGATTTTAGGTTTATTTTTTTTATTTTGTGTTTAAATTATAAAGAAATATTGGATCGAAAAATGGTTACAGCCCATAATTCCGGTAATATTATTTGGAGAACAAGTCAATGACAGCAATTTTAAAGCAAGCTGGAGTTAAAAAAATCTGATATTTAATGCTTTAAAGGTGAATAATTCAATAAGGATCTATTAAAATCCCATTTTGGTAGAAACGGCCTTTCATAGGGAGTCATTTAAATGATGAGAATCAGAAATACTTTTCTGACATCAGTGGATCTCTAGGAAGTATCCAGCCCAAAAATATGTTCAGATAATTTCCAAACGGACTCTCTAGAGTAAGTTCCATAAGTTTAATAAGCGTGGCTGATTTGTCTGATTTTTTTTTGTAAGGTCTTGATAGTTTACCGCTGGACTCGGGCTACACGAGCAAGACCTTCCGAACTAAAATTGGATTCATCGCTCCAGAGAATGTGCTTCCAAAATTATGGCGTGTTATGTACAGGAAATTTTTAATCGTTTGAAATATATAGGACAATGCAGACACGAGGAACAAAGTAATTTCCAATTCGTTATTCTGATTAATTATGTGTTTTTTTCAATTAATCCTTTAAATAAATATCTGTTAGAGTAAACATTGTTTTGTATACAAATTATAAGGATAGGCAGGCAATACCAAAAAAATGTAACATTTTCTATTTTAAAATATATATAAAAAAAAATTATATCGTTTCCAATTAGTTGTCCGCCACTGTATATAACTAATACAAAATGTAAAAAAACACACTTTATATAGAAAAAACTATTTTTTTAAAAACACAAATTTATTAGTAAATAAATGCATTTTTTACAATATGTAAAAAAAAAATATAAAAAAAAAATTCTTTAAAATATATGTAATAATATATATTATATAATAATAATAGCTATGTTTTCTACAAAAAATATGTAAAAAAATACAAATGTTCCTTAAAAAATACGTTTTCTATAAACATATATCACCTTTTATATTCAACCTTTTTAAAATGTCCTTTTAACGTGAAAAACTTAAAAAGTCGTCATTAAAGAAAAGAAAATTTGTTAACATTTCGTAAAATATACAAAAAAAAAAATACCATAAAATGTATATAAAATAAATGTTATTACTTTGTTGAATTATAACGCACTCACTCCATCAAATTAGCTTATAGATTATTTATTGAACAAGCGAAACAGCTCATAATATTATCCTCTTCAGAATTTGTGTGGGCTCAATATATTCCTTTCTGATGGTATATTCTCATACATTAATACAAAATCCGCAAGGCTCCATCTAGATAAAATATAAAATAAAATTATATGTGAATGTGTACTAATAAGCTTTTGCAAGAGCCAAAGCACACGCGCACTTGTGTTATCATGTGGGCGTCTGCACTTAAGGGAACGCCGTTTCGACGCGACGCTTGACGGTGGTGGAAGTCGCGTGTGTTTGTCTGAACCCGACCGACGAGGGTGGGTGTTAGACGCGATCTTATATAGAAACAGCACACCAGCTCAGTGCGCATCAATATATACATAATTTCTTGAATCTTGATGTAACACGTTTAGCGTTAATTGCATGTCGCTTATTTGTTGTGTCTTGAACAAAATAACTGGTTAGCGTTATTTGATTTCATTATTGACCCAGAATCTAACAATTTTTTATTGGGTTTGATAAAAGTTTCTGAAAACTTGCCAACTGCTTAATTATGTTTAATTATGTAGGGATAATCTTCAGAATATAGTAAGGGATTTTTACTTTTTTTTAGTAAAGTATATAGTAATTTTGAGTTATTTGAACAAAAAGAAACTAATTATAATGATTTTTAAATGAACACGATGTCACCCTATGGGATATTACCACATGTGTGCACATCCATAAGCAAACACATGCACATATATTATAGTATTATACTAATATAAAACGACCAGATTGTATTCATAACACTTGTTAACAAATGTCTAATATGTGTATAATATGTATATAAAACACAAACTACTGCATGAACATCGTCGTGATGCAACCTTGTTCGTCGATTTTATATTATATATACATATATTATTATAGTGGTTGATAAAAGCGGCGATAATAATTCTTATCGCACATTTACAAAAAAAAAAAACATTTCACTTGAATAAGCAGCACGCGGTCTATATATTGACTCTGAACGACGAATTGCGGAAAACAAATTGATTTTTCATTATTATTATTATTCCGATGGTGTGTCTGTATACACATTTGCTAAGAGATTTTCTTTTTGAAAAGAGTTTGTTTGTTTTGAATAAATTATCTTATTTTGTAGCGTTTCCAGTTCAACATAATAATGTGAACTTTATTAAATTATTGATCATAAGAATTGTCGCCGTAATAACCAAAACATTGATTAATTTATTATTATTATTAGCAGAAAATGCCTTTGAGGTTATCGAGCAGGTTTATAATTCGACGAATTTCAAAACTCACTGCGTGAATCATAATCGAAAACAAATAATTTCTATGTTATATTGCGATATATATTTATAGGTGAGTGTAAACATCTAAAAGTGTTATAAAATTGCTAGAACTGCATTTCAGTTGCACTATACAGACTTTAGTAATAAATCTAATAAAAGTTTTTGGCATTGTGCACTCCTCTCGCATGCATAGCACTCTCCCAACATATACATTTGTATAACAATGTATACTCTAACATCTAAAATACAATTACGTATTATAAGTTTATACCGGAATTGAGTTTGAAATATACGCCAAACTTTTGCAATTTGATGCACACTTCAAACATGTGTGGGTGGGTGCATCTGTGTTCTGTGTTTATATGGAATTTCATACAATAAAATCAATATTTTATTACTGCCATTGAGTTTTGAGGCATAATGAATGTGGTTAACGTAAAGATTTAATATTATTTTTAAATTATAATTGATGATGATAATTTAAGAATGAGAAAAAGGCGTATACACGCATTAAGATCTTCTCGGAAAACAGATAAAATTTGTTTCAAGAATTCAGTTATTATGAGACCGGTGATTTTATTTAGATTTTGAACTTCTACAAACGTTTAAACATCAATAATGTAAAAAAGTGAATAAAAGCTCAACCACATATTTTATCACAACATTTTTTTTTGAATGACAATACCTGCTGAGTCCAGAAGGTATTCTAAATTCGGTTTAATTTATTGGAAATTGTACTGAAATATAGATTTTCCAATTACTCTGTGAAGTAGTGCCATAGGAAAATATAGGAACTGAGTAAGTAATTTTTATTAAGCTTTAGCTTTATACATAAAGTTCAATGATATTTTCGTGTTTAATAGATAATTGTTACTGTGTCGCAATTTAGCTCAAACTATGCACCACAACAGTACACGTCATTTGTATGGATCATGTAGAGTCCGTGAAAATACACATTTACAGAAACAAGAACATTTTTAAAGTCACTGTACCTTGGTTCAAACTCACATCCTCTGTGTTTTGAAGCAGCAACCAGCACTGGCACCACCGCACCGCTTCCACAAAGGTCTATCTGGTTAAAGAGACCATTGTAGAAAACAAACTGGTCTTCCGAAGCGTGTAAAAATAGAAAACTTGTTGGTTCTTCGATTTTATCTAGACTTACGGCAGCATCTTCTTAACTTGTGCGCAATTGAAATAATCTACTTAAATTTCTATACGATAACTTTTCTGGTTGCATATACAATATTGGAATTTTGTTGAAATAATAATAAGAAAAAATATGCATAGTTGTAAATCACAATATTTTTTTGAAAAATACACAAAATAATTCTGAACTATTATTTCTCTCTAATTTATCTCGATAAACAATCAGTTTTTAATCGAAATTACGATTTCTATCCGAGCCTCACTAGAGTAGGCAAAATCCCAGCTCCTACTTTAGAACTATAGAATCTAGCGGAATCCAAGAATAATAATTTTATTGTTCGGAGTGTTCAAATGATCACAAATTCTTCGTTATACGCTTATAAATTGGTTATGTCAGTCATCTTTAAAGAATTCTCCGAAAAATGAACTTGGCCATAGCCGAGTGGGTTAACGCGTTGGCCTGGCTTATGGGAGGTCGCCGGTTCAAACCCGGCCGGCAGACCGAAGT
>JANSTU010021319.1:0-13453 GCA_027564075.1 Bolitophila hybrida
ATCCCGGCTTGGCCACTGTTTGGGACGATTCACCGGCCTTCGACCAAGACCGTTTTCGCTTGATATTGTCGTATGTGGTCCATTTTTCGTCGCTAGTCACCATCCGCTTCAAAATTGAGTCGAGTTCATTCCGTTCCATCAGCATATCGCAGGCGTTGATTTGGTCCAGAAGGTTTTTTTGCATTAAATCATGCGGCACCCAAACGTCAAGCTTTTTTTTGTATCCAAATGGTTTAAAATGGTTTGGTGACTAACTCCCATCTCCTGGGCGATGTCACGAGATATAACATGTCGGTCTAACTCGATGTTTTCCATGATTTGATCGGTATTCGACGTCACTGGTCTTCCGCCGGCTGGCTTATCCATGGTGTCGTTTTCACCGGCTCTGAATTGTCGAAACCATTCCTCCGCGGTTCAAAGTGATAGAGTACCATCCCCAAAAACACCATTAATCTCACGGAATGTTTCTCTAGCGGATTTGCCTTTAACGAAGGAAAACTTTAAAATAGCGCGAATTTCGGCGTTAGTGAACTCAATGATTCCATGATATTATTAGTGTTTTAAAAACCGACAGATCCTTCTTATATTACAATTTATTGAAATCTAAACTCAAATGTGTGTGCAACAGTTGCATTTGAACGCCATGTTGTACTTTCAGAGAATCGTTGGCATACATATAATATATACAAATTTTCGTATATATTAGACATAATCAAACACTTTAGATTCCAAGCAGAATCAGTACTTCTAAACCTAGAAAGCTCCAACAGACAATCATACAACTAATGCCTGAATTAGAATCTGACCTGTAAAGGATCTTCCTGTAGGAAATGCTGAAGAAACTCCGAAATACAAATATCTGGCAATATATCATCACAGTTTCGTGAGAAACGTTATTCCAATCCTAAATCCCAACAAGGAGCCGAACATACCATCTTTCGGCTGATTACACTGACCAACTATACATACAAACTTCTGGAGAATATGGTTAACACTAGACTAATCTGGATTCTAGAACACGAGGCATGCTATCAAACAATCCGCGCGGTACCGAGGAAACCGACCGAGATACAACAACCTTGAATATAATATTCAGAATATATTTGCAGGAATCACATCCAGATTCAAGTACAAAATCAATTGTCCCAGGAAAAAATGAAACAAAATTGAATCCTCCAGATCCCCGTAGTCCCCGTCACTCTGTTATAAGTCGCAACCAACGGTGTCATTGAAAACATCGATCCTCGACTGAGTGTCTCTATTTACGCAGATGACATAACAATCCATACAGATAAAAGAGGTTTTAGAGGCGTACAGCCAACAAGAATTCAATGTAACACTTCTACCGTTTAAGAAAACCATTCCATCCTGTAATATAACATTTCGCGCACGCATCAGAATTGGCGACACACATGCACGCGGCAAATTTCATTTACAGACAAAATAAATGTTGAGAAACAAACACGCACGCTCAAACTAACGTTGCTCGCATGCATGTCCGAAGTGAAGAGAAAATGTGAATCAAGCACGTCTGAATTCCGAATCCGAACGCAAAGCTCGCACTTGTCTGCGCTTTTATTTTTATTATTGCGTGCAAACCGAATACAAATAGCATACAAATTCAGTGCAATTTCATCGAATACAAATTGCATACAAATTCAGTGCAATTGTTGTTTCAATATAGATGTAAACCTTTTATAATTTTTAAATGTATACCCAAATCTATATATTTCCGTATTTTTTTTACTAAATCAAGATTATTTATTTACAGACACTCGCTAGCATCAGTGTACCATCTGAAAAAGTGTTTGGCCAAAAAATCCTTTTCACAAACAGAATCGGAAATAAAGTGTGAAAGAAAATTATTATTGTTTTCTATAATTGTTTTTATTTATAATATATAAAAGAGTGCGCATTTCAAAGCGAACACAGTTAAAAATGTGTTGGATTACAGATTGTACCCATATATTCCTTTAAAATCACGAAGTTGTAGGAAGAGTACAAGAAACAGTGACAATTGGCGAAATTTGCACACAAAATGTCGCCAGTTTGCACTCAGAGACAAAGTAGTAGTGCAAAATGTGTGCAAAATCTATGCTGTCTCGAAATGCAGAAAATAAAAAAATGCCCAATGCGCGGATTGTCGTGCCACTAATGTTTAAAATTTCACACAGAAATGTCACCCATTTGCTCGGTTTTTGGGTTTGTGTAATGGAATATATAGTTATTAATTATACATTTATATAATACAAATAAATAAAAAATTTAAACAAAATAATAATGATCCAATCAGTCAGTCACATTTAATAAGGCTTAGGAAGTACTGTGGCCAGATTGAAATGAACCGTATAGATTTTTTTTAAAGTGATCCACATTCTGGTATATACTATAGTAATAAGGCGATAGTTTTTGAGTTCATGCGATCGTGTATTCTTGTGAATAAAAATAACTCAAGCGTTTTCTAGGAATTGGGAAATGAAGAAAACAATAACAAATAGTTAAGAAGTCCTTCACTGAATTGGAGCTAATTTTGGAGATGGTAAGTATTAACTTAGATATTGTTATAAAATTGAAAGTAAGCAAATTTAAATTATAAGTTAAAACTGAATGATACGGCAAAGAGATAGAAGGAGATGAAGTCGGAACTAAGCATAGTTGATAGGTATTTAATGTATTATTATTAAATGGATAGTATCAGTATTGGATGAGATTACACGGAAGGTTCATTTATTTTTGTTGATGTCGTCGTTTGCAATTTTTGAATTTTCATGTTTTTTTGATGTTGCCAATATTAACTTCTTTTTGAGTCTGTTGCGAATTATAAATGTGTCTACATGTGTAGCTTGTCGAAGTTGTTGGTGTTGAAATCATTAAAAAAAACTTCTTCGTTTTTAAATCTATCAACAGGAAAAAATATAATAGTTCTCTTGTATAAATAAAAAATACTCAATTATCTCCAAACTATCGGTGCTTTACACAAGTAAAATATTTCCAAATGCCTTCGTCAATGACCTGTTAAAACATAACGATTTACACGTTTAACTCGAAGGACTAAACGGTTATTTAAAAAACTCGTGCAAATAATCTTCAATAGTTAACACCAAAAAATGCCCAAAAATAGAAAAAAAACAACATATTCTCCGGACACGTTTCGCAAAATCACAGCGGACAGCTACCATATGTACTCCTGAAATCGAAATAGAACCTGACCAGCATTCCAATATACTCTACACAACACCCAAATTACTCGCAACAACAACTACAATTATGCTGATTTATTATTGAAATATGCAAAATAATGTTTATTCGAAGCGATTGCGCGAATTTGAATATTGCGATCACAAAATACGGTCACCATACAAATACATGCAAATAATAAATATAGATATAATACGTATATTGTCGTATATATATATTTAATTTATATTTATATAGAGGTATCACTTCTGGTTGCTCGGTGTGAGTATGGGATGTGGGCGCGAGCGCGCACGTCGTAAATGTTTTGGTTCACATGGTCTTGTGGAGCACGTAGTCGGGGACGGTCATTGACTATGAACACACAGAGACTATCACACACTTACATATATGCACACATACACGCGTGCAGACAGGTGTAACCGTAATCGCACGTGATGTACATGAATTATCAGGTTGTCGATTGCGCAACAGTGTTGTGTCAATTTGGATGAATATGGGATTTATTTTCATTTTTGTTAAGCCATTTATTTGGTTATTTAATAAAGTCTTATTCAAATAAAATTAGGAAATCACCGATCATCTACAATAATAGTTTTTTAAGTTATCGATAAGTCCTATACGAGAAGACTATATAATTTCATATAAAATACTCTAAAATGAATTGTTTCACAGTATAAAAAAATCTATCAGTTGCTGCTGAATAAATATCCAAAAAGTATTAATTGGAAAAGCCAATAAATTCTACTTTAATACATTTAATTTAACTCAAACAGACAATAAATAAAACATTAACTTACCCTCAACGAAATTTCTTACTAGCCACCAAACAAAACTACACTTAAATACTACCCTCGTTGCAACATAAGCCGTGCGGGTCACGGCACGCCAAATAGCTCTTGGTGGCCACTATGGGGTTGGCCGCAACAGGCAGGCTAGAAAATGGATGTATCAAACGTCAATCGCGGCCACAATCCACCGATGCTGAAGGAAACGGTACGGGTGCGCCGTTATGCCTCGTGGCGACCAAAAGATGATGGGTCTTTCGTACTTATATTTGTCCGCACACGGGCTTGTCCATCAGCGGAAGTCCTCTCCTTAGGACACTGGTACGGTAAAAATGAATTGGCTACGAGTCAAGATAAGATTTAGTACATTTTATGATAATAGTTACGTTTACAATTTAATCTCACAGGTGGCGCCACAAATGACGATAAGTGTTGACTGCAATTGTCAAGTCTTTCAAATAAAAATATGAAATGAAATCATTGTTTATGTTTATTATTGTTTATCGTCGAAATTAACAGTATTAATATTATTATAACTCAGTGTACCATTGGTTGACGTATGACGAAGGGAGTTTTTGTGCAACTCATGACTCGAGAGTAGGTCGCCAACCGCCATCAAGGAAAGACGAAGCAGAAGCAATTCTGAGGCACCTAGAGACTCGTTGGAACTATCAAGATTGGACCACTTCAGTTATTTTCGAGGAAAACCTTTTCAGTTTTAGCAAGATAATGATTCGAAGCATACGCCACACGTTGTGTGGTTGTGGTAGCTGTACAATCCCATCGAAAATTTGTGGAATCAACAGGACATCGCCATCCGTCAAAGGCAAATTAAAATTAAAGCAAAACTAAAGATCAGTGCAGATTTACTCAGATTATACAAAAAAACTAGTGGAACCCATGCCAAAGCGATTGAAGGATATCATTAAGAATAAAGGCTTCGCTACGAAGTACTGATTCTAGTCCTAACCACATGTGTCGAACCCTTTATTGTAACAAATCGCTTAACAAATCGATGAGTTTTGTTGCATTTAAAGAAGCTCGCAATTATTATTATTACCAATAGACACTTTAAAGTTGTTATTTTTAAATAGTTTTTTTTATGTAATATCGTTAATAAAACATCATACAACAAATATAAACATAAAACCATTCCAAATTCGTGTTAAAAATTAGACATAACTACGGCTGCAAACAAAAAATCCTAGTGTCCGATGAGTTTTGTTTCTCACTGTATAGTATGTAGCTTGTTATTTGGTTCTTTGGTAAGGATGGCAGGATACTAATTGGCCTGAAGTCTTTGAGTTCAAATGAGCGAGTATGTTTGTGGATAGGAATAACTCTTGCCTGACTCAAAGATTTGGGAAAAGTTTTTTTTATAGTTTAGAGTCTATACAAAAAAAGTTTCTTCTGTATGCATTGCGCCGGGCTGTAGTAAGGGAGGACAACTTTGCTCTTCCTTCTTATGCTGACCGCTGTAGGATCTTGTCGTTGGAGTCCCTTTCAGAACGACGAAATAATTCCGGAGTGTTCTTCATTTTCGACTTGCTGTCGTTGTCACTTGTTCACATAAACGTACCAGCTCGAGTTTTGCGTGAGCATGACTCTTAGAGTTAAAAAAAAGAACTTCTTATTGGCAAACAGAGCCAATGAATAGTATGGCTAAATCTTTTACCTGCTTTTCTATTTTTTGGTTGATTTTACAAAAACGCGAGACACGTTCGGGGAAACTGTCCATTGTCCATCTTTATATCTTGAGTTTTTGTTAATGCCTTACGAATGTATGTGTCCTGGAGTGTAATAACTCATAATTAGATGTTTGGATCGTCGTCCCTGGTCGGACTCAATAATCAGCCCTCTCGTATAGTCTAATTGTCTGGTTTTTGTTTACACATTTTTTTTATTTATTTACACAACTCTATGTATTTTGTAAACTAGTATATTGTAAATATGTAAACGATATATGCAGTTGATATTTGGGAGGTGGATGTCCAATATATGGAACGAACGAACGAACATTAATAGATAAATGGTCAGTAGGGGTTTTCCCGTTGACTTAAAAAAAAAGTACTATGGCCAGAACGATATTCAGATTGGAATGTAACAAGAAGATTTTGGATGAACGTTTTTATTCAACCTGGTTCTTTATTATCATCTCCAAGACATTAGACATGTGTGGAGGACATAAGACACAAATTATATATTTAATAGTAGGAGGACGTGAGGATGATACATAATGTGATACATACGAAATAGAAACTAGGTAATCATTGTAGGGTAATTGAGAAAGGCTGGAGTGTAACTGAAGTAGAAGAAATACGAATAATCTTTATGTTACAATACAATAGATTATGTTTAAGGATATATATAGTAATACATTTGCTTAGCTCTGCGTATCGCTTATATGGATTTATTCCGATAAATGTTAAACGTTGACAAATTAGTGTCGGTCCAGTTTGTATGTTGCTTTCTAAGCAAATATCTCGATTTAGTATCAATACTCTGATATTGGAAGAAGTTAAGGAAATTAAGAGTATTACATTCAAAGATATCCAGCATTGAATCGAAATCAGTCAACTTGGGTATACTTTCTCACGTTAACTGAGAAGCATCGTAAAGAATATTTTCAATGTTTATTTGTTTTAGATTGTATCGGAAATGTGGAGCTAGTATATGTTTTGGACAATTGTATCTGCATACGACTACATAATGACGAGAAAGTTCGAGTAAAAAAAAACAAAATCAATTAAGGGAAAGCCTGTTGAAAAGAAGTGGAAAGATGTGGAAGACAAAAGAATGAGGGCAGACCGGCAATAGTTATTGAGAAATCTAAACGTTAACTCATTTTTTATTGACAAAATACTTAAAGTTGTGATGTAAATTATTTATTTGTTTTTTAAGAATTCTAATTTATAGTAACAAATTACATTTAAAAAATCTACATGTTGCATAAGTATGTTGTTGTTTTAATAGTTTTAAGTAACTTAAGTTTTTAAATATTATTTCAACCCAAGTTCATGTAAACTGAATAGTTAAATTTTAAAAGTTTTTTATGTATTTTAACTACTCTTGAATGTTATCATTTCAACACAACTGCCATCATTCAGAAATAGATATTATGTATTATTATTCAAGGTGGCGCAAAAAACACCCTATTGGAAAATGCTCCTATGTTTGCAAATAGCTTCATTTATCATCGTGACTTTATAATTTGTGAAGAAGACAGCTGTAAAAAATACGCCCACATGTCAAAATTAAATTACTGACAAGCCACACACATCAACAACGAAGTAGAAAATCATCATGAGCGATGAGGTAAATGTTCACCTGTGTGGATCCGTTTATAAGCAAAATGTACGCTACTGGGGCACCGAAAATCCTAAAATATTGCACGAAGAGCCATTAAATGCTCTCTGCGATACAATAATCAAAATCAGCAAAAGCTTTTTTCCGTACTACGGATATTTTATCTATACATAAATATATACATGCTGACAAAAGTGGTACTTACATAATCGTAAACCATTGCTCGATTCCGTAATTCATTTTTAATGCTCCAGTCACGAAGGTAGATATCAGTTTGCCGTGACGTTCCACCGCTGGCTATCCGCATCATTAATTGCCATCTACATTTACATATAATACATATATTATATATTTTATACTGTATGAATACAAAAATTGGTATTAGCATAGTGCACTAAAAGTATGCGGTATATGGTGAAACGACCTCTTAAATTACGCCGAAACATGCGGGAGCAAACTAGGTACGTGGTGCAATATCATGATTTTCAAATTGAAAAGTAATGTGCGTTTATGGACGTTAATGTTTAAATAGCTCCATGGCTTGAACCGGCAGCGACCGGCAGGCGCCTGAGATTGTATCAAAAAGCATATGCAATTGTACATAATGTATATTAGTTTATTTTTTTTTATTATGTACTTGATGTGAGTGCGAGTGGACTATGTATTTATGTGTGTGTGTGTGTGTGTTGAGGATTTTCTGGATTTTGGTTATTTAACTTTTAGTTGGAGCAGTTTACTCCTCCCCCGAGAGGCAACCGAGAACAAAACCTACCTGGAAACAATTTGGTGCAGCCGAGACATTTGGCCAAGTTTGCGGAGAGACCGGCAAACGCCGACAAACGACATCTGGTGAGTCTCTTCAATTCTTAATGAACTTTGAAATTGTTGCAGAGCACTCAGTACGAAATCTATGTGAAAATTGAAAGAATACACTTCTATATATAGGTATACTGTATAGTATTTGCAAGTCTCTAATATAATATATTATATACATATATGTTTATAATTTTGTATCTATTTTATAACATTCTGTGCATATACGTTTATTATTTACCATGGTCAAGTAGCCAGTAGCCATACTGTGCTATTCGATCGGGATCTGAAGGATTCAGGCGAACCACTTCCTTTAGAAGTTTACCGACATCACCGCCGCTTCGAAGCTTTATTAATTCTAAATAGGCCGGTGTGAATGATGGTTCCAGTGAGATACAACGTTCTAGCATACGTGATGCCTCCACAGTTCGATTATTTTTTCTGAATAATTTAAATCGATTGACATTGATTAAAACAAAAGCAACAAATAAACAAAATAAAACAAATAGCTCTAATATTAGTGTTTATTTACCTGTATAGTTGGCCAAGATTATAGTGTGCATTTACGTGATCCGCTGAGTAGCGAATAGCTGCGCGGAAATGCCATTCGGATAAAGCCGGACCGTTTACCAGTGTTCCCAGGTTGTTGTGTGCACTTGCGTAACTTGGCCATAACCTATGTAAAGAAGTGTTGATATATATATATTGTTTTAATAAAATCTAATATAAAAATGTAACCCATTATGTGTTTAATAAAGGATATAAGACTCTTCCAGCAGTTTGCTGAAAAGCTTACCATCTGAGCTCTAAAGCTTTAAAAGAAACTAGAACAGCAAGACACATAGTTTTTCAGTGTATTTCAGTAACAAATATGTTTTTCTAAAAACACGTTTTCTTGATTGGCGGACACGATTAAAAAATACTACTCCACGAATCGATCTGATATTTGTATGGATTATTTTTTTTAGTACATACACAAAATCCTAAGCATTTATCTGCGTCAGGGCGCAATAACAGATGAACCATATATACAGTGTTTTTTAAAAATTTTGTTTTTCCAATAAGCACAAATAAACTATCCGTATGTAAAATCTGGCAACAATATGTCATTTTTACTCAGTATAATTTGCCATTTCATCATGAACAGACTCACGCTTGCCAAAAGATCTAGTTTTTCGAAAAACGTGGTTTATTTTGGCAAGTTTATTGTACTTTACGCCCATTTGCGTACATCGTCCGAAATGATGCTGGGCAGGATGTTACCGTCAACGGCGATCGATACCGCGAGATGATAACTCAATTGATAGTGCCGCAATTAAACGCCATCGGCGTTGACGACTTTTAGTAATAGGAAAATGGAGCCACATGCCACACAGAGTACCTCACCATCGATTTATTGAAGTAATCATAAGACGAGCGCATAATTTCAAGAAATGGTCCGTTGAATTGACGCCGCTGCATTATTTTCTATGCAGCTTCGATTATTATGATTCATAAGTGGTTTGAGAGTTTGCCGGTTTGATCCCGGTCCGGCAGTCCGAAGTTTTTCTCGAATGTAGAACTTTAAATCAGTATTTTCGTTTTGCTGTTTAAGGCCTATTTCTGAATTAGGTTATTGATTAGAAATAACGGAACAATAATTATCATATACACACGCACCCTGTATAGAACAGTAAGTATATGATGGCGTTGATGATTCACGATTCCAATTAAAAATAATAAAAAAATAATAGCAAGATAGATCTCGGTGCATGGGATATCTCATAATATCTCATATGCACATTTGCCTTGCAAAGTTGTTCAGAGTCGAGTCAGGGCAAATAAAGCCTCCGCCATCGTACAAGGGACCTGTGTTCCACAAGGGATTACAGGATCCAATGAGAAAGTATATCAAGGAAATGTCTATCAGGATGTGGGACTTAAATTTGTTCCATAGTCGTAAGAGTGTTAACCCTTTATCTCCCAGAATAAAAAATTCAACCGAAATGGCTAAAATAATAAAAAACCTTTATTAGCAGCAAATTTTGCTCTTTAGTTTCACTTATTGAAATTATATTTTCACATATTTTATATTATAAATATTTCCACAAATATTGGTGTTTTATTTTCCTGTGATGTTGTACCATCAATTTTATACTATTTGAAATAATTATATTTCATTTATAATCATAGAACTCGACATTTATACATAAAGCTAAAACATTACTTCTATTCCTCGGTATATGATACAGTTAAAATAAGTGTATTTTTAATCTTGAAATTAGTTCAATATAATTAATAAAATGAATATGCTGCTGTCGAGTTAGTAAAACATAATACGCTCTTCCATTCTGATTTTATTTTAAATTAAAATCTAAACGCGAACGAAATGAACGAAATACAGACATTCAACAAAAATAGAAAACAAAATGATGCTCTTAACACACTAATTAGATTTGCGCATCTCAAAACTAAGTGTCAACAGAAAAATGTACTCTTGAAATATATAGCTTTTTCAATCTACTATATATACATACCTTAATGCCTCTTTATAGTGCAGCGTTGCCATTTCCTGTTTTGCAGAGTCCCGCAGGAAATTCCCGAAGTTATAGTGCATTTTTGCGTTGTGCGGCAATACGGCAAGTCCGGCTCTGCAATCACAAGAAATCCGATATAAAATCCCTATGCGTAATATTCTTTGAAAATAAATCAAGTGGCACGAAGAAGCTCTTATACGAATAGTTTGAAAAAGTAAATTATAAGCTTAAAAGCCTTATCGATCTTATATTCGTATTTATATATATATATATATATGTATATTTATATGTGTATATGTTCAAGTACGCACTAAAACTTTGCTCATAACTTTAGCTTGAATCTGGAGAATGAAAATAATTTATTTTATAACAACTTTTCGAACAAAACACGAAAAACAATACTCGATGAGCTATTACTAAATGCGTACGAGAGCATGAACGCAAAATAATAAATTCTTATTGTTTTTTTTTGTCTTACTCGCTGTATTTCTGTTGGTTCAAAATACTAGACACATACCTCAGCAAAGTTTCTCTCGAATACCAATCGCGATTCCGTGAAATTGTTTTGCAGGTCCCAGCTGTAATTAACAGCACTCCCATAAGGGTGATTAGACCGCGATATTTTGGTGTTGCCTCCCATACCAGCTGCGCACCGTAAACCACGAGCAGAACGCAACCGAGACTATGTGTGTGTGTTTGTATGGATGGGTGGTTTTGTAGGTGGTTTTCAGAATATACGGATATCCGAGGTGATAGAACATAATTAGCAAATTGATAATTAATTTAAAACATGACTTTACCTTGGTATGTAGAGAACACGTTCGGCTACCACAAATCCAACGGTTACCATTAAATTCGTGGCCGGCAGGAATGGTAGGACCAACAGCAGAAAACCCAGCACCAGGGGCGTTTGCCTTTGCAGCTGAAACAGAGAACAAAATAAATGATGAGCACTGTGTTTTATGTGTATATCTTTGCTGTGTGTGTGTGTGTGTGTGTGTGTGTGTGTATGTGTATGTGTGAACAGTATATTCTGAAATGAAATTTAATAAACATTGTGTGTGCTGAGGTCCAACATGGCCTTTTGTCATGGCTGTCCCTTCTATGCCATAAATGTGAGCACCTCAATCACCGCACAATGCGGCAAATTGCGCACGCTGTGCCGCACGCAACGCACATACAAACACATACATAAATAATATATACAGATAAATCCTGTTGGGCTTTAAAGGACACAACCTAATGACTCAATAACGATAAACAAGTACACATACATGCTAATCTCTGCAGTACACTTTGAATACATACCTCAAAGTCTGATATTCCTCGGTAGAGCAGCAATATGGCTGCCACGAACGCCCCAAGTGTCAACAGATTTCTTGGGTCACTGATTGATGTGAGCAGTGGAATAGAGCCCATTTGCCAATCATGACTGATTGTCGACGGACACAATACAAGCCACCAGTTGAAGGCGGCCAGGTAGCAAAATGTTAACATCCTGCAATTGAAAACTCGTTACACAATGCATGTAATGGTCAAATAATATATTATAATATTTAAATGTACACATACACACCATTTGCACTCATACAAATCGATTGCTTATAATAATGTAGGTATTTTATTTTTTATATACTACTCTGAAAAGAATGATTGATTATATTTTAATGATGCTGTCGGAACGAACAAAAAATTAATTGTCACCGTGGCGCAAGCGAGGGCGTTTAGCCGAACGGGCAATAACGATAACGCTATAACACTCATTTATCATATTTTTTTCCGTATATCGTGACATCTGTGAATTTTAATATCAAAAGTTGCTCTTGCGGATATGTTGAACATATATTTATACAAAGCGATCAGGAATTGGGTACGTTGAAAACCAATTTCTATATTAATAATGCATTTTGCGTAACTAGGACATTCTGCGGATTAATGTATTATATAAATAAAAGTAATATTATAGATTATATTTTAGCTGTGATAAATATATATACAGTATCCATTCAATATTTTTTTTACTTCTTATTTATTCAATACTTCTTTTTTCTTTGCTAAATTATCAACACATATATTTTACAGTGCTCTTTTTTCATAAAAGCGATTTCAATTTGTCAAATTGTGTGATCCTTAGTGCGACGTGTTTGGAGTTTTTCGCAACTATGTAAAAAGAGCAATATCGTTCAGTTATTCGATTCTTGTTTTTGAGCGTACATCTCGTACCGTTTATCATTGGTTCGCACGCAGAGTTTCGTCGTGGCCAAACATGCGTTTTTGTCGAGGAACGCCCTGGTGCCCCAAAAACAGTCACCACGAAAGAAAATAATAATAATGAATAAAATCCATGATACCGTATTGGTGGAGCGTCGATTGAAAGTGCGCGAGATAGCTAAGATAGCTAAGGCTTGTCAATGGAACGTATAAACATTATCCTTAACGATAAATTAGGCATGAGGAAACGGCGAGATGAGTGCCGCGCCTGCGAACACCGGAGCTATAGCGATAGTTCGGGAAACCACTTCAGAGGAGTGTTTAACGGAACATTAATGCCATCAATTACCATATTCATACGCACCCTGTATAGAACAATAAGTGTATGATTGTATGATGGCGTTGATGATTCACGATTCCGAATATAAAATAGCATGATAGATCTAGGTGCATGGAGATATCTCAAAAATAGGCGCATTTGCCTTGCAAAGTATTTAGAGTCGCGTCAGGCCAAATTAAGACTCCTAACCATTGGGGATGTGTTGTTAGTGTTAGAGCACAGTAGCTGCAATAGGAGTAGCACAGCACAAACAGCACATTAGCATGACCTGACCACTCGTGTGA
>JANSTU010021330.1:0-13452 GCA_027564075.1 Bolitophila hybrida
CCTTTTTTCAGAAATAGGCTATTAATAGCAAGAGGAACCTACTGATTTAAAGTGCTACATTCGAAAAACACTTCGGTTTCGATATGGCGTCGATAATTTTAGAATTTCGATTGACAGTTTTTTGGTTTGTAAGATGGAAACCATTATTTTTTCATTGTTTGCATTCTGAGATTTGTATTTGAATTAACTTTAATGTATTTTAATCACAGATATACACAGATAGGCCCTAGTGACAGATATCCATTAAAACAGTTGATGTTAGAACGTCAGTGCACGCATTCTGTGTATATCTGTGCCTATTTCTAACAGCTTGCGCATTTCTCAATTACAATTTGGACGCAAGTCCAAAACAGAATGAGAAACAAAAAAAGACAGCAATACGAAAAAATGTGTGTCTTGTATTGGATTTTCGAAATCCTTCCTGAAGCTAAGACTCATATTAGGGTTGACAAATTTGGCGAAAAATATTTGGTTTGGCAAGCAATTTGGTGTGGTCAACGCAGAAAGATATTTATCACAAAAGGCACAGTGAACAAAGAAATGTATATTAAAGAATGCTTTCAGAAACGAATTTTGTTATTTTTTGCATTTTTGCGTGTTCTTTTGGCCAGACTTAGCTAGTTCTCACTAAGCAAAAGACACAACGGAATTCCTGCAGAACAACAACGTGGACTTTGTACCAAAATACGCCAATCCCCCTAACAATTGAACTTCGTCCAATTAAAAGATATTGTGCATTGGTAAAAAAAAATTTGAAGAAGGAAAAGAAAACAGCCAATAGCAAGGAAGATACTAAGAAAAAATGGAACAGAGCCAGTAAAAAAGTAACAGAACAGAACAGACAAAAGTGCGCCAGTATTCCAGACGTCCATTAAATAAAAAAAAATATATTTTGCTTAATTGCTTAAATTTATAGACAATAAAAAATATGAACAATTTCATTCGGTACACTCCTTAATAGTTTTTAATTTTAATATGTGGGGTTATGTAGTATCAATCGATAGGGCATTTAAATAACTATAATATACATTTTATAGATGGAATTGGAATATTTGTATTTATCAATTTAGAGCAATTTTAATATTATTTAAATTTATATTTTCCCCTGGTTTGTTTCTTTTTCAGCAATATTTTTCAATAATTTTTCGTGCTTATTCTTATTATATATTTATTTAACGCGATGGCTGGCTTACGGCAAGATAGTTCTCGGTGCATAGAGATATCTCAAAACTATGCGCATTTGCCCTGCAATGTTGTTAGTGTGAAAGCACAGTAGCTCCAATAGGAGTAGCACAACACAAAACAGCACATTAGCATGACCTGACCAGTCGTGTGGACCCGTAATGGTCAATGAATCCCTATGTCCCTCAAGGGATTACAGGATCCAACGAGAATGATAATTCTTATTATATAATAATATAATAAGAATTATCAGCTTTTAAAAATGAAATTGTACTAATTAAATCATTGCGTGTTTTTGAGGCATAAAAACTCTACACAAGTATTTTTTTGAAGCTTAATTTGCAATGTTTATGGTAATCTTTGTTAGCACGCCTTTATTTGTTGTTCTTACCAAATCTATTATATTATCTGTAATTTAATTAAATTACATTGGCAGCTTTATGTCGTCTCTTTATTTGTCTTACTGTTTATAGTTTTTTTTTAAGTTCCAGTTTCTCGTTTTTATAGCAATGTCCACTCGTGTGTTCAGTATTTAATATATTTGTTGTGTTATCTGTGTGTGCAATCTTATCAACGTTTTATTGTTTATAAACATAATTCAGATTAAACTATCGGACGTTGTGCTTTAGTGTGCACCTCAGACGTTAACGATCGCATGTTTTTATAGACCTTGCCCTCGACAGCGTTCCTCTCGTCCTCGGTATTCTAACAAAAAGGTTTCCATTGTGCCAAGCCTTCGTGTGCTCTATATGCAAACAGCTGATGTATATATTGCATTTCTTTTGTATATTAACTCCACCCACCATCAACATATTATTATAATACAACTACTACCACCACCACCACTACCTGTGTCGTCGGCACGCCAGCCGAGCTTAGTGTGACACACCACTCCTGCAGTAACACATACATACACAATTCAACTAAACGTGCTATGGTATTTTCTTTTTTTTATGTGCGCTACATATATAGATTTTCCTCGTATTGATTTTGTGCACGACTTCAATAACATCGACGAGAAGGTTTCCGAGTGACAAGTTTATATAATTAATAATTGAAAAAATCCTGTGATCGTGATCCGCGACACAATTCTGAAGAAATCAAAATTAAATTAGCTAAAGTGCCTATACACATACATTATACATACATAAACTGCAAGCCAAGCAAATTGAAGCCCATTGTATTGTATATCAAAGTACATTCTGCTTTGAACCTATCCTAAACTGTGATGCCTCAATAAAAATCAAAATCAAAGTCTAATTCTATATAAAATTATATACATCTACTATAAAATATCAACGGTTAATGCAAATGAATGACGTCGATTGAATGTTCGGGCACTGCAGAAGATGTAAACAGATGCAATATGCATGAGACGAGCAATGTATTACCACCGCCGGTGCCGGTACAATGTGCTACGGAAATAGAGTGTGAGAAAGGTGTTATAAGGGATGACGACGGTAATAAGGTTAGTGGAAGTAAAAACAACTTGCAGCCGTCAGAATTACCTTCAGATGATGCGGCTGCAAAGTCACAATCGTCATCGCCACGACCTAGTGTATCACACAATCAACCCCCTCTGCCGGCAACCGTCGTACTGGGACCGCAGAAGAAACCGAATTTGCTTTCGACGTATTTACATCGCATTTTCGATCATTGCAAGGTTAATTGATTTTACCTAGAAACAAATAGTTTTTTATTTTATTTTTTTGTTGAACTATTTATAATTGCTTTTTTACTGACATTCGAGTTGTGGCTTATATTGCCTTATTTGTGTTATTTCTTTTTTCTTTTTTATTGTCAAAACATCAGTTTGGGACAAAACAAGCAGTTTACCAATGATTAAAAATCCCCAAGGTGTCTGCGTTATGTATTGCTTTAACTCCAAATTTGTTTTTAATAATAAAAAAATATAATATTCAAACATCTATGTGTATTTTGTATATATAACATAAACTAGGATTTACTCTAATTGTACAAATTGGTCAAAATGTGAAATCATCAATCAATCCAATTTATTGTCAAAATAATTGATTGCTACTGCACTGTCAATTAATTGTCAATGTATCCGGTTAGTTTAGTGTAGAGTATATTTAAAGTAAAGAGTAATAATTTTTGATAGGCCAACAAATGGTCAATCAAAACACAACTGAGACATAAAATATAATTGCCATATCATTTCCCATTATGGCCCAAACCTTTATGTGATTGGACAGAACACGCTTCATCGCGCGATCATCACCGGGTGCTATTACCGATTACATAAAAGTAAAAAATTGATTAGCCTAACAATTTTGACAACTTTTTTGATAATTAATTGACCATAGAAAATATTTATTTTTTCTTAATGTAACAAGATATTGAAAATTTAAAAATTTAAAAATTAAATTTAAATTAATTAAATTTAAAATTTAAGGCTTACTTAAACACGAAATGACTACGTTGTCAATTAGTGTAAATCAAGCTTTATATTAATTATATAAAATGGCAGCTTTGGCATTAGCACTTAATTCTTATGACATAAAGTAATAGCTTTTATTGACTGCTTGCCTAAACCTCTATATTAATTAAATAATCTAAATTTTAAGCACTAACATTTTTTTTATGAAAATATAAGGATTGAATTGTATATTCTCGCTACAAGAAAGATTTTTTATATTCTTTCTGTTAAAGTTTTAATAGTTGTTCTTTTTATATTGATACTAATGGATTTTTTATTTTTGTTAACATTTTTCAGGCAATATTTATTTTAAGATTCTAGAAACGATGAAGAAAAATATGGTCACATTTTTTGGCATTTATTTTATATTAATATTTAGTAGGTCCGCATTTGTTGGTAATTACAATTACTCATCTCGTGGTTATGAAGCAGCAACCTAGAACATGCGCCACCGCTATCACTATGGACAATAAAAAAACATAACACGATATTTAAAATTATTTCTTTACAAATCAAACAGAAATATGAGGTTAATTTTTTTTAAACTGAAATAATAGGTTTTTTTTTAACAAAATTTATTTATTTTATATGTTATATATATTATATGTTATAGTTTTTTTTATTTGTTACATATTTTCCCCCCTTTTATTATCTTCTTCCTCTCACCTTTTAAAGTTTTAACCCATCTATCTAAATCTATATTTTTATATTTTTCTCTCTAAATCCATCTTGATCTCTCTGAATCCATCTTTCTCTCTCAAACATCAGTCCATCTCTCTTGTTTTTATTTATATCTGTTTCTCCCTGCTTTACTATATATTTCGATTCCTCTATTTTTTTTACAATTTTCTGTTTATAGTAAAAAGGTCTAAATATATTTTATTTAGAAGAAAAGAACAAACATTGTACTATCTTAACAAACTAAGCTGTATGAATAGTACAATGCGGTATAAATATTTAAATTGTACAGTACAATTAAATGTATATCTTCTGCTCACATATATACAATACTTAAATACACTAACATAGAGACTTTACCATAAAATTCACGCCAAATCAGTTTTTAAAGCATACGTTCAATAGTGCATTCAAATTTGATATTTATCGCCTTTACCATATGAGCATATGTGTGTGTGTGTGTTCTGTGTTACATTGTGTATTCAATTATTGAGCACAAACATACAAACTTACACACACGTATGCAATTACACATATAATATACGTTGTTCTAATTTCTCGGTGCGTATGCACTCGACTTATGCAGTCACGTCTTTTGAACTGCAGCTCCCGCCCGCGCTTGTTTCTACCACAATTCGTAATTGCCTAGTAATTATGCAATTAGTATAAAATCTACAAAACAGTTGTCATTACATAAACAATTTAATACTACTGCGATGCGTTGTGGTGGCAGCAATGCATAAAGAATAAGACATACCTTGCGACAATATTATAAGTTATTCGGTTTTGTTATTCATTATTATGCAGAGCTGCATTTAGGCTTTTAATTTTTCCACCGAAAAATAATTATTTAATATAGTTTGTTTAAAAAAATATTTAAAATGTACAATTAAATTCAGCAAGTTTTTTTATAGCGCTTTCTTTGATTGATGGCATTCACATTTTTAACTCACTTTCGTTTTGCTTTTCAGAGCTCCGGTATCGGAGAGCCAAGCGTCTACCATGCCTTAGTTGTGATATTTCTCGAATTCTTCGCATGGGGCCTTCTGACAATGCCCGTCATCTCCGTAAGTAGCAAATCCATAAATTTATTTTAAAATTGTAGAGAAAATCTGTTCATTTAGGTTCTCAACGATACGTTTCCTGATCACACATTTCTGATGAATGGCCTGGTGATGGGTATCAAGGGTATCCTTTCGTTCCTTAGTGCTCCCCTCATCGGTGCTTTGTCCGATGTCTGGGGTCGCAAATTCTTTTTGTTGATCACCGTCTTCTTTACATGTGCCCCAATTCCGTTGATGACAATAAACACATGGTTAGTAGTAAACATTTAATTCTCTATTATTTATTTAAATATTATAACTTGATGCAGGTGGTTCTTTGCCATGATATCGATCAGCGGCGTATTTGCGGTCACATTCTCGGTGGTGTTTGCATACGTGGCAGACGTCACGACACTGGAGGATCGCTCCAAGGCGTACGGTCTTGTATCGGCTACGTTCGCTGCCAGTCTTGTGATCTCACCTGCGTTGGGTGCCTACCTGCGCGAAGCATACAGTGATACGCTGATTGTCGCCTTAGCCACGGCCATTGCGGTGTTGGACGTGTTCTTTATTTTGGTGGCCGTACCGGAGAGTCTTCCGGAAAAGGTTCGGCCAAGTTCCTGGGGCGCACCAATTAGTTGGGAGCAAGCTGACCCGTTTTCGGTATATTTAATAGAAGAGTATAAAAATAAAAAAATATTTAACTAACATTTCTTATTGCAGGCACTGAGAAAGGCTGGCATGGACCACACAATTCTCATGCAGTGCGTGACCGTGTTTCTGTCCTATCTGCCTGAGGCGGGGCAGTATTCTTGCATTTTCGTGTACCTCAAGCTAAAGATGGGTTTTAGCTCCGTAGAGGTGTCAATTTACATAGCAGTGATCGGATTATTAAGTATTTTTACGCAAGTAGTATTAGGATTTTTAATGAGGTAACTAAATCGAAAAGTTTCCCATAATAGATTATTGTTATAAATGATCTTAAATTCATATATTTTAGGGTACTCGGTGCAAAGCGCACGATTATTATAGGACTGCTGTTTGAGATGATGCAGCTGCTGTGGTACGGATTCGGCAGTCAGACATGGTATGTATAATTTGGAGTATTTGTATGTGGCCAATGTCGCTATTTTTTTTTATTATTTAGGATGATGTGGTGTGCCGGAATTCTGGCATCAGTGGGCTCGATTACTTATCCGGCCATAAGTGCTTTTGTTTCGATTCACTCGAACGCAGACACACAGGGTAAGTGTAATTTATTGCTAAGATTATGCTCACCGTTACATTGTGTGTTTTGGTTGAATCAATAATATGTATGTATATATATATGCGCACTTATAAGGTCTGATTTTGGTTTATTCATTATTATTCTAATGTATAAATGCGGAACCTACCAAGTTCAGTATTAATTTATTTTCAAAAATTAGTATATTTAAAGTTAAAAACTTTTTTAATGTTTTTTCTAATTTGTATATATGTTGTCGAGTCACGCAACTATTATATTATTTAACTATACAAATGTTCAAGAATAAGAGTGTTAGCGTAAAGTCAACACAAGCTGACTGATCCCGCTAGACACAGCGTAGTGATGTTGATTGCAATTTCTATTTTCGTTGGTATTTTTTTATTAGCGCCAAAAAGAACTAAAAGTAAGTTAAATAATAAAAATTCACTTACACATGCATTCATACCAAAATTAACTTAACCACTTGAGGCTGCGCGAGCCCTTCCATGGCTTGATTTTTGGGGTGATCGTCGATGCAGATCTCTGTTCGGTCGGTATCGTGGCCTTGCTATGCTTCCAGTGGACTTTACTCTAAATATAAAACCGTCTGCAGCATTTGGGAATTAGATCTGCTGCCTCACTTTATCTGAGACCTTATCTACGCCGGTGTTTTTTCCTGGTCAATTATTGTTTTTTGCTTAGAAACAACGATTTTCGCTGGATTTTTCTTCAATCTCTCTGTCTCTGTCTCCTTTTGTTTTGTGTCTCCGTTGTTATCACAATCTTTTCGTCGCCGTATACCGAGGTCTCGATGCATACGAGCCTCAAGAAAAAATATTGCCCATATTTAATGAATTTTATAAACTAATTAAAAGTATAGTTACGGCATTGCCACCTGGTCATATGACTATGACTCAAGATATTTTAGGAACAAATGAAAAGGACCTTTTATAAATAAACTATTGCTAACGGGATTTTGACCACGACGATTTTAGCTAGACATCCACAACCTAATCGAGCTTGAAGTAGATACCACAGAAACCAATCGATCGAAACCATTTACTAGGCTTGGCCACGACAATATCTAAAATATTGTGCTGATCTTTTTATAGCTAATTATATAAATTACGAACACCATACTTCCTTGTCCATAGATGCGACTCGAATGTATACCAGCCAATCAGGAAATATATTGTTTTGTTGCAAGATCTATATGTCTCAAAAACAATATCTAATAAAATTAGACTTGACATTGAGAAGGCTTCCAATAGTCACGCAGTTACTTTTATTAAAGTAAATTTTTATGTTCCATTTTTTCTTAAAATCTTGCTATTGGCTGTTTTCTTTTCCTTCTTCAATTCTTTTTTACCAATGCCCAATATTTTTCAATTGGACGAAGTTCAAGAGTGTTGGGAGGATTGGCGTCTTTTGGTACAAAGTCCACGTTGTTGTTCTGCGGGAATTCCGTTGTGTCTTTTGCGTAGTGAGAACTAGCTAAGTCTGGCCAAAAGAACACGGAACATTATGTGATGCAATAAATGGCAAAAGTCGTTTCTGCAAGCATTCTATAATATACATTTCTTTGTTCACTGTGCCTTTTGTGATAAATGTCTTATGGCGTTGACCACACTGACAAATTGCTTGCCAAACCAAATATTTTACGCCAAATTTGTCAACCCTAATAGGAGTCTCAGTTTCAGGAAGGATTTCGAATCGAAACTTTATGTAAAATTGTGGCCCAGCTAAAGTGGCAAAATCGGTTTTTACGTAAGTTTCATCGTCCAAAACAAAACACGCATTTTTTTCACATAAAATTTTGTACAGCTCTTTTAATCTTCGTATTGCTGTCTTTTTTTGTTTCTCATTCTGTTTTGCCATTTTCTGTTTCTTGAATGTTTTCATGTTATTGCGTTTTTTCACACGTTGCATCATTGTTGCACTGGTTTGGCATTTTTTTTGCCACATCTCGTACAGAGGTTTCCCTTTTCTTTAAGATTGTGTTGACGATCTTTTTCTCTAATTTAGAGTCTCGTGGACCTGACTTTTTACCAGACCCATGTTGACAATTGTTGATATGTTCAACGGTATTTAGAACCTATAATTTGGTTACTATGGTTATGCGCCTAGTATGCGCAGTTAATTTTTTTTATTTAAATTTAAGCGTTGAACAATTTCATTCGGTACACTCCTTAAGTGGAAGTGGAAAAAAATTGGCCCAATAATAAGATACAGATACAGTACAGATAAATAGCCTTCGTTGAATATTCCAGCGGCAGTCGATTTCGATGGCTTTGCTTTACTATGTTGCATATTCTATTGACATTATTTCAAATGAAATTAAACATTTCTTCAAGTGTTTTTTTTATGGTATGTAGATATGAATCTTATGAAAAGGATTACATTTATTTATAATATTTATAAAACATAATTATTTGCATATGTTCAGTTTCATTAAAAATTGTTACATATATTTTAGGATAAGAACAAATATTTGTAAATTATTTTGATAGCCGTCAGAAGGGTTTATTTTTAATAACATATTTTACACAATTGTTCATGGTTTTGAAGATTTGCATTCCCATACCTTTATAGATGCTGGAAATTTAACACATCTCTAGATACAATCGGGTATGAACGTTTCGTTTGGTTGCCGGTTGATTTAGGTCTTTAGGTTAGACACACTTAGCTCAAACCGCGATTCGTCGCTACAAATTACGCTATCCCATTGACGCTGGCTCCAATTTGAACGGTTCTTGGCCCATTTCAAACGTTTTTTTTGACGAGCATTTAATAATGGTTTGGATTTGGGATATAAACAGTATACGTTTGCTAATATTATTAAAATTACAAACCTTATAGTATCTGTATACTAGTTTCTTTATAGCATGCCTAGTCGTCTTCCAAGAAATATTCATCCATGTTGCCTTATTCTACATTTCCGTAATTTCCACTGTCGATGTAGACCGTTTTTTTTCCTGCATAACGATGCTAGAGCTAGATAATCGTGTCGTTTATGGTTGACTGAGGGCGTGATTGTTTGGTTTGTTCAAAGGTTCCATTTGATAACTAATTTTGAACGATTCCCTGAACAGAAATCCTTGGAATAATCAGCTTTTTCGCAATTGCCCCAACAAGCCAAATTAACTATTCTTTGCCGGAGCTCAACAGAAACAGTTGTTCCGCGTGTCATTTTGCGACAATTTTTTAAATTATGTATAAGAGACATGACATCTTTTTTTAAATATTTTTTCCATTACCAATCTTGACCAATTTAAATTTTTAAAAACGAATCTAGCAGGAAAATAAATGTGACGAACTGGAATGAAACTTCACATATGCCAACAATTATGTTTTATAAATTTTTGTAAAAGTTAAAAATTATTATTTAATATTCATATATACATATCATAAAAAACGCTTGATGAAAAGTTTAATAATCTTTCAACAACATTTAGTCACCTGTTACAGAGTAGTATATTATTATATTTTCAAGAAATTCGGAATATCAATTCTATTGCTATTTTATTTATGATCATTTAATTGTTTAAAAATGGTTTCTAATTCTTTTTCTTATTTCGTTTTGGCCTCAAAATATATTTGTTTTTAACGATTATGCCTGCAATACATGCCTTCATAAATATGGCTTTTAAAAGTGTCATCGCGATTATATTTATTTTTTCTCTCCAATAGTAAGTTCTACTGCCGAAACCCTTTTTTATTCGATAATTTTTTTTTATCTGAATCCAAAAGATGCTTGAAATTAATCTACCTATATTGTTTTGCACTTGTAAGGTCTTATTATGAATAGTTAATTTTTCCAATATTTTATATTCTTATCGCACTGAAACCAAATAATTAAAAATTAACGAATAAAACAATAAAGACAAATATTTCTTTTTTTATATTTTGATCTTATACATTTTCTTGCTAAATCTAGTTATGCTTGTCAAGTGTGAATTGAATATTGTTAAACAATTGTATTTTAAAGATATTTTGTAAATGAAACTAGCACTTTGCTATAGTAGGGTCTTGCCTGTTCTTATTTTCGTAAATTTAATAATTATATTTCAATAATCCATAATACATTTTCAGGTGTTGTCCAGGGAATGGTGACCGGAATGCGTGGACTATGCAATGGGCTTGGCCCAGCAATGTTTGGTGTAATCTTCTATCTGTTCCATGTGGATCTGAATGACAAGCACCTACATCATAACATTGATGGCTTTACTCCCATCAAGAACGAAACAGTGGACGAGATGGAGGTATATACACAATTTGCACCCGGTCCACCGTTTGTGTTTGGTGCTTTCATGGTGATGATCGCAATCATGGTGGCCGTGTTCATTCCAGACGAGTCGTCCGATACGATCAGACGACCATCCGGTGAGAAAAAGAAAAGTAGTGCTATTTTCCATTTTTAGTATATTTAATGTTGCATGCTCTAAGGAGACCTTGAATTTCATTGAATGGCTTTTTGAGAAATGCAATGTTTCTGCCTGTGCACCCAAATTACATTTGATCCGAATGTTTTCTTATATTTTTTTTTTGCAGGAGTTTCACTCGATATTCACTATGAGATCGAACGTGGACGCAAGGTGGCCAGTCCGTTGTCTCCGTTGATGCACCAGGATTCAGCACAGCTGTAGTACAGCGCACTGTGGGTCCCCAGCGGATCGCCAGCCACACTGAGTTTAACCGTTTAAATTAAAATGATAAATTAAGAATGTTATTGAAAATAAAAGAAAACTGTTTATAAAATCTAACGATACAAGTAAAAATATGCAAATTTAAGCCACACACACACATACACACTTCATACATACATATGATTGACACTAAATGCGCACGAGTGACATCTCACCCACTCACTTCTTTTATTTCAAATCTCCAACTGACAAATGTTGTGCTATCCACAAATTGAAAATTATGTATAGAATATGAATGTATTCTTAAAGTGTACATGTGTGTGTGAATATTATATATTATATGAAATTAATATTTAAAAATATTAACAGCATCATCATCAAATCACGATTGATTGATATATTTTTGTAGACGCATGAACACTGTTAATTTGTTAAACTATGTATATTAATCTAGACTTCTAGACAAACACAAAACATTTAATTAGCGCTTGAGCCGATCGCCTCTCTCTCCTAACATGATCTTTGCGCTCATGTTCCTCCTTTGCACGAATTTATCAGTTTTATTATCATTATTTACTTAGAAGTCATTACTTTAACTGCATCGGGCATTTCTTCTGTATCGATTGATCTAATATTTAAATCGATCAGTTTCGACTAATATCTTGTTTATATATATTTTTAGTTTTTGATTTTGTGTGAGCTCGCGATTTCGCCCTTAGTCAGTTTTTCGTTTGTTGTTATTTGTTAAGATGCCAAAAAGAGGCAATAAAGATTTTGAAATCAATTTTGAACTATTGTCGGACGATCTTTAAGCTTTAATTTCTAGATTATTATTATTATTTTTTACTTTATGTTATTGTAACATATCTTGTGCACGTAATACAGGTCGTACTATTCAAAATACTATATAGTCATACAATATGCTAAATCATTATTATTTGGCCTAGCACTCGTAAAATAGAGTGCTTAGAAGAAGGATAATCAGACGTACATCCGTAAATTTTGTCTGTAGTCTGCATTCAATAATACGCGAAAGCGTGTGTACTTTTACTTATCAAGTACTATATTATAATAATATATAAATATTATGTTTAAGTTCTCGTCGCTAGATTTTAATGAAACTTAGTATTGTTAGTATTATTACGACCATTACCACCCATCATAAATGTAAACCATAAAATCAATCCGATTTCCATTGCAGCCCGCTAAAATCGAGGTATCGAAGATTGCGCGCTAAACACAAGTACATCCACAAAGACTTTAAAGTGTCTGAATGTTGTGCAATAAAATACACACACAGAGTTTATATAGTTCACACACACACTCACATACAGAAAATGAATTGTTACACCTATACACAAACACTTACACGCAATTTGATTTGTTATTACATTTAATAAATTGAGGTGCAAATAATAAAAACAAATGTATTAATTCAAATAAATGAGAGATACATATAATAAGAGAGTTGGCTATTCGTTATTAAATCTGTGACCATATCATGACGAATCTTGATGAACTCAATAATATCGACTCTGTATGTAACTTATTTTTTTTTCTCACACTTTGCTTTTTCAGAGTTGTACGCTGCAACTCAAAATCCAATGCACCGATTATTTTTTAATTTTGTAAAATACGAGTATTTTAACACAAATCGCCAGGTAACACTGTCGAGTTTTTTTATAACTAATTCATAATTTTGACAGTTTGCCCTGGGAGTAATCTATCCAACGAAGTAATGTTGACCATTGAGCCACTACTCACACTATAGCTCAATTACTCGCGATGGGTATTTCTATTCATTAAAATCTAATATGAGTTTTAGATATAAGTTTTTGTTAATTACATAGTTTTATTTATTAAAATCACATTTTGGAAGCAACATTGTTTGGTGATGCAGTAAGCGTGCAAATCACACTTGAGAGAACACAAATCGGTCATGCGACCAATCAAGTGCTGCAGTAACAATAATTACTAAGTGGGTTGACGCGTTGGCTGGTTTATAGTAGATCACCGGTTCAATCCCGGTCCGGCAGACCGAAGTGTTTTTCGAATGTAGCACTTTAAGTAGCAGCAGTAGCTTCCTCTTGCTATTAATAGCCTATTTCTGAAATCAGTATATTGATTTGGAATACCGGACCATAATGCCATCAATTTACATATATACACACGCACCCTGTATAGAACAATAAGTGTATGATGACGTTGATGATTCACGATTCCGAATATAAAATAGCA
>JANSTU010021341.1:0-13451 GCA_027564075.1 Bolitophila hybrida
ACACAGCACTGACTTTGAAAATAAGTTTTTAAAATTTCAAAACGCTCTTCAAGAGAAAACATGTTGTTTCGTGCCGCTGATGGTATGACTAATGAACTGTCGAAATTTCAGGTCTGTAACTCGTTTGGTGTTGTCATACGACGAAATTCAAAAACCTACCAATAGATGGCCCACCCTGTATATCCGCCAGTGTATAAATGCAAGGCCTACTAACATAATGTCAAATAAACTTTCGTATTCGCTTTGCGAAATTGTTTATTGGTATAAGTTCTAACAATTAAATATAAACTTTTTTTATCATTGAAACTGATTTTGTGGAGGATACCGATGAAAAATGTGCAACAAAAAGTGCCATTTATTTGGTAATTTTATTTTTTTAAATTAAAACACAAAATCCAACATGCGCATTTTCAATGATCAAACCGGCCGATCATTGAAAATAGGTGTTTATTTATAATACAACTCGACCTTTTTTGATTATGTGAACAAAAATCTAAATCTTTATTTTATTAACTAGTAAATTTAAACTTAAATTTTGTAGTTAAAAACTCCGCATCTTGTTGGTAACATTTCTTTATGGCTAACTAGGTTTCTCAGGTAAAAATAAGAACTAATTAGAAATATGAAAAATATTATTTAATTTATTAATTAGTTAAATTATTTATATTTAATAGTCTCGAGATTTTGTTATAAATATAGGCCGAATGGTGATTGAGCGTTCAGTTACTGTTGCAACAGCGTTTTGAGCTGCAATTGTAATCTGAAACACATGGCAAACTCTATGGACTGGTCTCCATATTCTAACTCATTTACCAAAAGCTCGATCGGAGTGTTTGTGCTCCATTCGAATAATCTGTATTCCCGTACTTCTTTATCAGCTTACGTACTCCGATTTTATAAAGAATTTTAGATTTAGTTTTTTTTTTCATGCAGTTTTTCCGGGATTTGTATTACATATTTTGACATTTCTCTTGTGTGTGTGTTTTTAATATAATATATATATCTCCTACCATAACAATAAAAACATGATTTAAAAATCATATTCCACCTGATGTCTACCCAATCCACTCCCTCTGTCACAGGCGAGGATACAGCTATCTCATATATCTCATACACATACACGAAATTAAAGCCAACATTGTAATTGCCCTTCTGAATATTTTATATCTGGGAACCCCGAACAAGCTCTGCGCTATACGCACACCATAGAGCGTTCAATATTGTGTTCTTAACTGCCAAGAGCATTTATCCCAGGCTCGATAGAGAACCCTCCACCTCGCGTGCAGCTAGTAAACTCTCGCCAAACTAAGTATTAGTTTCTAGTGAATTTATCTCGCCTGACGTAAGTTACCAAGCCTAAACAAGTCTAATTTCCCTCTGCATGGGTTCCGTTAATCCCTTGTGGGACAGTGTTATTTATTAGGAGTGGTATCGTTATACTGTTTCAATTAGGTTTTGGTTAGAACAAGTCCATTTATACATTTATAACATAAATATAATCCGACTCTATGCGTACAGTTAGGACTTAGAAATTGGTAAAATAATCCCACTTCCAGTATCTATATAGTTTGTTACCAAAAACGCCATAATTGGTACAGAAAAGGTAAACAAATGATACCTCCCCATCGCAATTTATAAACAACATATTTTTTTTGTCTGTTACCTGCATTATTCTATAATTGAATGCGCTCTCCAAATTCGGTCATTTTTATTTGTTTTTCTTTGTTGCAAACCGCATCGTCTATTAGATGCCCCGGGCAAGAGCATCATGCACAAATGACACTAAAAACACGCGATATTTCTCCATTTTGAGGTGCATATCCGGTTGAAACGCCTACACACACATACTAAACATATACAAGGGCACCCACAAAACCCTAATTTAATCGAATCGGGACTCACGGGCGATTGAACGTCTTAAAAATATGTATACTATATATATATAATGCATCGACATGCAACATCAAAACAGGGCGCGCGCACACACGCGCCAGTCCAAGAAACATGAAAATGATCTTAAACTCTGCATCAGACAGATGAGTCGCGATGCGCGCGCATATGAATATATAATATAATTAACCTGTGACAGCGCACGCACACACGCAAGACGCAAATTAGCCATTCTCAAATCGCGGAGAGCGGTACATACAGGACGTGCGCGTGCGTGTACCAGTTTAACGAGTTATCAGCACTACAGAGCCTATATCTCCGAGTTAAACCACAAGACATTTTCATTTATTTATATGTACTATAGTATATTAAAGTCAAGTCGTTCACGCGCGAAAACGTTTTTACGACGACAAATTAAATTGCACATCTTAAGTTTGTTTAGTATAGCTGAGTCAGATTTAGATGCTTTGCTAATAGTATCTTAGGATAAATGTGGAAATTATTAAAAGAACATAATCTGTTTCTATGGTCTACACATTGACGTTTGTTTCCCATTTAGTTCCCATATTTTCAGCATTATTTATTATAAATATGAATTAAGTTTAATAACAAAGTGGTCACGCTAATACTCGTAAGAAACAAAATTGGTATACGTAATATGACGTTCAACAATAGATTGAGTCATTCTCATGCACTCGGAGCATAAAAATATTATTGTCATTATTTCATTTTTCCTTTGATATTATCTATAAAACAAATGTTTTTAGAATCTATATATAAAGATTATAATTTTATGTTTGAAACTACGAGCGCAGGTATGTAATTAAATTTAGCAACATTAGATCGCTCGAATGAATATATTTATGATCTCGCACAAAACACAATGATATTACTTACCTATACATAACAAATTTGAGCTTTATTATCATTAAATAACATGAATTAGTATTATTTATATTTTATTCAGAATACTACTTTTAATATGAAGTAAAGGTTAACGAGAACTATACGTTAATAAACACGCATATTAAGGAGTAATAAACTCTCGAAATCTTAAATCATCAAGTAAAGTAAATAGATCGAAGTGTTTCTCTTCAAATCAATAGGTTCATCTTGCTATTAATTTCCCATTTCTGAAAAATATTATTGGAGTAACGGGACATTAATGCCTTCAAATTACATATACACATACACATATACCAAGTAATAATCCATATTGTCCAATGTAATATTGCATCATCTATTTTGTTTGTCACCGCTTCATTTGATCTGTCCAAAATGTATCATGATCGACGCTGCGATCAAAAAACATTGAACTGCACAAAAACAAGTCCAGTGCTCAGTAATTTGTAGCGGTGCCTAATCATAAAAACATAACCTCAAATCCATTGAATACGCCATCAGTTTTGAAAATACCAAAGTCTGCCGATTCAACGTTAACCTCAAATAGTGACAGTGCCTCAGAGGACGTTAGCTTCAACCAATCTCAAAAGGACAACTCAAACTTGAACCACGTCTTCTCCATCGAGTCGGTTCATCGGGATATCGGTCTGCAGCACTACGCCAGCACATTTGATATAGAAGAGGTGGATCTCGAAATGTCCGAGAACGATATTTGGGACATTGCCATAAGTAATTGCATCGATCGAAAAACTATTCTGGCAGCAATTACCAGCATGAGGTAGAAGAGCAGCAAAAAATACCGCTGGGCACGGATCTGCTTAAGAGGCATTTTATCTGACCACTAGCCATGATGTTACTCATAGCTGCCCGACAGTGGTGCAAATTTATCTGTATAATTTTAAAGGAGGGAGAGTTCGACATCGAAATCATCCGTCGACAGTATCTATTGTGACAGATCCTGCCTGTTTCTTCTCATCGTTAGCCACTTTCCTTGCTAATCTAGCGTCAATTGATTGAGGACTCCTCCGATAAAATATCGGCGGCTTGTTCTGCGTTGTTGTTGACGAACCACTTGGAGCGAAATTGTCAACCACTCCTCTTCTTACCACCAAGGTTTCCTCTCCTGTTTTCAGATGAGGAGGGCTGATGGTTGCCCTTGGTTTGCCTCGAGAGATGTTGAGTCGGAGTTGCGGCTTTTGCCGCTGAGGTGGATGGTCCTGGACCTATCATGTGTATTGTTTGAAAAAGAGAGTGTTTAATTTAAAGTATATTTTTTGTATTTATGTTCATGATAAGTCCCACGAGTGTAGGGGTAGTGAGAGGGCCACTGCGACATATACCATTTTATCGCAGTATGGCTACTATCGGAGGTAGCCAGATATCCGATAGACACAAAACTACTTCATAATATTTTTTATGAAAATAATTGGTTTTCTTGTCTATTTTTTTTTATCCAATAATATATAAATTATTTAGACTAAACTTGAAAACTTTGTTATTTTGACAACAAAACACAAAGAAATATTTGGTGAAAATAAACTCTTGAGCGCTCAAACGATTCATCTAATCATCCAAAGCCATGGGTTACATGGATGAATTGCTGGAAAGAAACCGTCTATTAGTGATGCCTGAACTTCACCAAGATAATTCGTACTAGAGTCGTGTGCTACGAGACGACACGTGAGTATGATTGATATTTTCGGATCCTACAGGTGTGTGTACGGAACTTGATTTAACATTTGGTGAAACAGTTAAACATGGTGTTGGTTCCGTGATGGTTTGGGTTGTTTTTCGGCAGATGGATAGGTAAATTTGGTTTTTATTGATGGTATTATGAACAAGTTGTCATATTTGAAAATTTTGAAGGACAATCTTCACAAGACAAGATCTTCAAACATATGTGCAATCTTCTGTTTCATATCAGGCCAATTTATCTGATCTGGTGATGTAGATTGCATTTTTTAAATCAATTTCGGTAATTGTTCGCATATTCATCGATTCCGTAAATGCATCTGCAATTCTAAATCGTTCTTCAGCATTCCCTTTGGATGCTGCTACTGCTGCTTGTACATGTGTTGGTAAACGAGTAGCCCATACATAATAATCCATTTGAAATTCGTTTCATATCATAACAAAGTTTACTTGGTTTATAATATACAAAGGGCATATACAGAAAGAACTCGTTGAAGACGTCGTTGTTGATTATCTGTGAAATGTTCTGTTGGTTTTTGTTTGATATAATCTTAACGATTTTTATTTGGTAGATTATCAATATTAAATTGCAATTCCAATAATTTTGTAGGAGGAACTAGTGTCATTACAGTAATATATACTAAAAATACATACAATAAGATTCTATGTTTCCGTCGAACATGTTTGGCAGTTCTTGGGATCGAAATTTGGGTGACCGCTTTATAAAATATTTTTTTAATAAATTCTAATTTTTATATTAAATTTTTTTTTTTTTTTATTTTTATTTCTAATTATAATTATAATACGATAATTTTAAAATAGTTTACATTTATAAACACAAAAATAAAATACAAATATTAAATATCTGTTAAATATATAATTAAAAATATATCTAAATACATAATGACAAAAGACATAATAGCCAACACATGGTTTCAGCCATTAAAAAAGAAAATTAAGTTCCCATCAAGCTATATATTCATTCACAAAAAGGCATACATTCATTCAAATCGTTGAATTGAATACATTATACAAAAAAACTATAACATATATATAACTATATTTTTTTTACAAAAACAACCAAACTTCAGCCAATAATGAATAAATTTCAAGGTAACGCGCGGAGGTGTCGCCGCTTATCTCTGCTGACCAAATGACCAAATTATGTCCGTATCGATCGAACACAAAAAGGTTAAGTCGTTGAGCTAAACAAAAAAAAAAACAACAACAACTAAATGAGAAATTAGTTAAGAGGTATTGCGATAGCACTATGCAAAGACAACAACAAACATACACGACAGCATACCGCAGCAACGACCGCACAAAAAAGAGAAAAAAATACGAACAGGTTAAGAGCACTCGAAAGGTGGTGATAGAGGATTTATGGATCGGAAATGGTTCTTAAGCTGTGTGCGCGTGCGTGAGTGTGTGAGTCCGTTTGTCCATCGACTCTCTATCGCCAGAGAATAATAATAAATTAATTGTTAATAATGAGGCGGCCGGCACGGACAATTTATTGATCGATCGGGTGGCGTTATCTCAAACATGCCGTATGGATTGGTGTGTCTTAAGACATAGGTATACACATATATGGTTGTGTAATCATATATATAGAGAAGCAGATGAAGATTGAGGTCTACGCGCCACGTTATAAAAATCGATTCGTGCGCACGACAAGATGATGTTGTCTCTACCATTGATGGTTGTTCGTGAGTTCAACTTGACGAGTCTATTTGAAAGATAAAAATCAACAACACAATTAAGTTACCCAAGCTGGAGTGGGACGCACAAACCACATTAATAATAAATTTAGATTATATTTATGGAACTATATCTTTCTAGGCACAGTGTAATTTGCTACTCAAAGCTAACTTGTTTTTTTAATGCGTCCTCAGAAACACGATCTTCAAACTCTTCTGATTTCCAGCTGTTGTTCTCAGAGTATGCCACCGATTCCTCGGATGCAACATACACTGGCTTTGTATTTATCCAAATCTTCAGTGCAAACATGACTTCGGCCTTGAATGCTTCCCACGGTGTGACCTATTTAAAAACATTGACTTTATTATTAAGGATGAGATAGAAAAAAAGATAACTTACTCTCTCATTCACAGCAACTTCTCGTACATGCCACAGGAACTCGAATATGCCAATCAGAATGCCGCATAATACTCCGGTAACCAGAACAAGAAATACACCACCCACATTTCCCATTCGTAGTTCTGCATTTTCATTATTGGCTTTCTCGTCATCGCAATGTCCTTCTTTTTCTGCAAAATATTAGCACAGTTACAGATATTACTTTTTAAACGATCCTGATCCTTATCCTCACTGATATTCTTGTCCTTCCACCATTTATCCTTCAATCGAACCAGGCTTCCGTCTTCTTGCATCTTTAGTATGGTCTGACTAATGTGCGTTCGATATGGCGAGTCTATTATATCATTAGAATTATTATTTACAGTATTTATGATTAACTTCAGTATATGACTCACTGACTGGCATCGCGATACCGTAACCCTTCGAGTCCAACATCCCACCAATCTGTGTAAGGTTACAGTTACGATTCACAATATACTCAATCGAAGAGGATTCCATCAAAAATGCATACATGCGACTGCCCTTCGTTACGCGCTCCTCGCCCTCGTCATTGTTATTAGTTAGCACCGAAGGTTGGGCTGACTCCATCGCTGCCCACATTCGTTGATATGTCGAATCATTTGATTCTTTAAAAAAACCCAGTGTACTACCACCTTTGACTGCTCCATACTTAATTACGCTCTGCTTGGACAGATCTTCGGCATTTTCGATCTGTACGTCCATTCTGTCCATTGTTAGAAAAGCCGCCAAATTGGCAGTGTACGAAGAAATCACAATCAACGCGAAGAAGGACCACAAACTGGATACGATACTCGTGGAATGTGCTCTAAAGATAAATACAAAAACATAGAATTTTATAATAATTATTTCTACAACTATTTACCTAGGCATAAGATCACATCCTTGCTGTGCAATTGTACCAACCGTCAGCCACATACAGTTCAGCATATTCCATATGTTCTCGAGTTCCTCAGGATCCTTGTTCGTCGGATCTGGATTTTCCCAATCGTCTGAGGCCAATCTAATATAGATCGATATATTGTTAATATAAATGACTAAAATAATTTATATATTAAGTTCTATATACTTTGTAAGGAAAAACAGGAGTACAGAAATGCATAGATACGCGGTGGCCATGCTCATCCAAAGATCAAACGAGAATGGTAACAAGAATTTAAACAGATCACGTTTATCCTGCTTGGGTTTAACATACAGAATACTGATGCCAAGCGTCATGAAAGGCGATGTAAAATCGACGGCTGTGCGTCGTTCGTAGGTTATGGTAAGGTCACAAATGGCCAAATCGGCTTTCTGAAAAAAAATTTACATGAATTATATTAAAAATAAATTAATTAATTAAAATGTTATGTTTTTTAGTTGGATTAAGAAGATTCCTACAAAGGAGCACAATTAAACACAATTACGTCTCTTGTGCAATGTGATTCCATTGAGCGCAAGGTATGACCGGTTCCTCTGCCACTTTCTCAGTCTGACCTGCGTTTATACAGGTAGGCTTGTTGTCAAACATTGATTGACAAATGTTTGTAGTTTCCCTGTCAGCCCATTTGAGGTTGTAATTTTGATAGATCAATTATCTTATTTTATTGTTCATAGTTGGTTAACTCTAGTTCATACCCTATCCAAAAGCTGTTTGACCAGTCCATTCCATTTCTTAGTTTTCTTGTCATATGATCCATAACTATTATCTGGCACGAGCTCAAACTTGTACTGAAATCCCCGAATCTTGGCAATGCTATCAATCAAATCCATGGAATACCCCTCGTACCGATCGTTTCCTTCTAAAATAACACCTGGCTCAGGAATTCTGCAATTATTTCAATTATTAAATATATTTAATACATTCCTGAATCATTTCCTATACAAATCCTAACTTAATTCGTAGATACGGCATACCAAGACGTGCTGCCACGATTATCGTTTTATTCTGTAGTGATTCCGAGATCTGTGTGTACACTTCACTCTGTGATCGTGTATACGTAATGCCCAAGTTCACGTCCCATACTGCTATTCGCTTGAATCCTTTAATCAAGGATAGCTCCAATACCTCCATATAAAAGTCTTTGCGTCGCCCAATATCGTCAAACATAACACGACCCGTCATTCCTTCGTCGGTTTTCTGCGAAATTCAGCCAAGAGTTGAGTGTCAAAAGTGTTCGACGATCAGCAAATTACCAGGTCCATCATACGCAAGATCGGGAGGCCATGTTGCCAATGGTTTGAACTGCCGCACTTGAGAGAACTTGCTTCTATTATGTGGTGCAGTGTATGATATTCACGCAAAACACCTGCGAATACTCGTACGGCATCGTTTATCAGCGCCGATTGGGTCTAAAAAATGGTAAAAATAAAAAAATATAAATTTATGTGATTTGTTTACTATTTACCCTAATGCGATCTTCGTGTACGTAGAACGATCCATTTAGTCGAATTTCACCCTGACGCCAATCGTGTACGGCATTAGTAACCTCAAAACTTGTCGGACTCATTAAGCGAATGGTTGTTACGTTTGAACGCATTATCTTCAGCTCCGTCAGATCCAAAATATGAGAGTCTAACGAAGTTATGATATAGCTCTAACCGAAAAGAAGTGCGTGTTATCGATGTTGATTTAAAAAAAAAAAACTATTTTTCACCTGATAATCTTCCAGCATATTTACGTCACTGGCCTGCTGCAATAACTTCATAACCTTTTCAGGATTACAGTCAATTACGATATGAGTTTCGCCAGACAGCGCGATCTCCTTCAGCAGCGGTTTGTAATCATCGGTCAGACCAAGCTGTCGCACTGTCACTGGTTTATCAGTAGATTCATGAATCTGCAGCACGTCCTGCAGTTGCTCCAAACTATTGTTATTCTCATAGATCAATGTAAAACCTTTCCACTCATAGTCCACGATCACCTGGGCCAGTGCACGGGCAAATAGTTCATTTTCTGGAAAAAAGTTTCGAGTTAACTGGTACCTATACTCAGTGGACGTCAACTCCTCTGGCATCCAGTGTGCAATAATATGCGGAATGCCCAGTTCCTGTGCAATCGACGCAATGATGCCTTTCAAATAAAACGAAATTATTAAATTACAAATTTTAAATATTAGTATATTACTAACCAGTAGTATCAATGGAAGTAACACTAAATATGCCAACCACCCCTTCAGCAGCTAACTCACATACGATCTTCTCAGTCTGAAAACTATCGCTTGAATCAACCATTCGAACGACTGGCACAAACTCAATGCGTGGATTGTACATGTTCTCCCGAACAATAGCATATCGAAATGCAATTTCCACATCGTAGTTATTTGGGTTGAAGATCGCACCTTCACAAATCACAAAGAACATAAGAAAAAACATAAATAAAAAATCCAAACGCAAAATCGCCTACCGATTGACATTTGCGTTTTTTCTGCCCACACAACACTGATACCCACGCACAAAATGCAAGCGATCAGCAAGAACACTCTTCCATAAAGCACATTCAAGTTCATGGCGAAAAATTTATGTGAAAACAAATGAAAATTCCACTGAGTATCTTTAACAAAACATGATGCACGTACGTTCTAACGTATTCGACTAAGCTCTACTGACCGACTGTGTTCGTACGGAACAAAAAGTGGAAAATCTTTCTTGACACGCTCGGAAAATAAATATAGTTTGTGAGGAAAACATAACAAAGATGCGCAGTAGCTTTGTCGCACGCATATTGATCATATGCGTCCAGTTACACACGTGTGTGTGCTATTTGTATACGCATATTGTATATGTGTTCGTGTCAGGGATATTTTTAGATGTATAGATCGGATGAACACAGTATTAAATGTAATATCGTCTTGTGTTCCGCTCCATTCATAAGGAAATCATATGCGTCGTTATGTCAAAGTTATGCCGTTTATATATTTTAGTATTCTAAAAGTGTACTGTTTCAATGAGAAATGAGAGGTTTGGTAGTGGTTTTGAAGTGAAATAATCATTATGTTAAAGTTTAACATATTTTGTATATCTCCCTGAATAGGTTCTATATATATTTAGTGACTCTATCTATATATATAAAAATGTCCGTTGGTAACGTCATAACAAATGAACGGCTTGACGTATTCGTCTATTTTTTTTTTGAATTGAATTGAAAATTATGTACCATCCTCACATAATTTCCAATTCAATGTAAAAAATATATATTTAAAAAAAAATCCATATAAAGCTATTATGCTATTTTTCTAGTATGCTAGATACTAGTACTGTAGCATGATCACGGGTCCGGGTTGCGATTATCGCGCGCGATTTGCTAGTATGCGAGAAATAGCGTGATATACTTTTGTGGTGTTCACACAGTGTGCCATGCGAAATAGCATGAAGATGTTATATAGGATTGAAAAAAAATTGGACAACTGGAAGTTAAATTCTTAATTCTTTTGGAATTAGAAGAAATTGAGGAGCAAGAGCATGTAGAATGACCCCAGTGGAAGTAGAAAATATGAGTAAAACATGACATCAGCTTCGTACGGATGTGTCCGATTTCATATCGAAAATACATGGTGGTCATCATTTAATCATGAGTGAATTGAGAAATGAGAAGCCAAAGCTGAATAAGAATTTCACACGAATGACCCCAAACGTTTATGACGCATTGCTTGACGCTCCGTTATCTGGCTACTGGTTAGTATTTATCTATACATCACATATCCTTGTATATTTTGGGATAAGATAATTCGATTATGAATGTACAGGCAATTCGTTCTGTAATCTGACATATTTCTTTAATAACCAAATTGCAACGATTTCTACCATTACCATGAGAGGCTATATACTCGTATATTATGCGTTGCAGGAATATATTAATGTTATTTTCAAAGAATAAAAATATTAAAATAATTATTGATAATTGACCAATATGTGAATATTATTGCAGCTGCCAAATACGGAGGAGGAATGGTCACGCATATCAGTTTTTTGGAGCGGTGGAACTATCCGAAATGTGTCGATGCGCTAGATGGAAAACATGTTGTCTTGCAAAGAGCAATAAACAGCGGCAATCTCTACTTCAATTACAGGGGTACGCACTACCCTTGTCTTGATGGCGTTAGCATAATATGCCAAATATGAATTTATATATTTTGACGACTGCTGTAACGGTCAACATTATGGCGGAGGTGTTTTCAGTAATTGCTTGCTGTCTAGTGCTCCCCACAACAACTTACTGCGCTTCATACTGGCAACGAAGCACAAGCATTCAGTAACAATGCGAAAATTGTTTCTGAAGTACTTGAAATCCTAATAAATGATCAAATTGTAATTGTAAATATATGTTATTACTAATAACCACCTAATGTTTGAGTTTCAATCAGGTTTTAGGAAATTTCATAGAACAACTACTGCCTTGTTAATAATAACAAAGGATATGAATCTGGCAATCGATAATAAAAGGCTTGTTGTTTTAGTTCCTCTTGACTTCTCAAAAGCATTTGATAACGTTAATCACGATATTCTATGCACAAAAATGCACTCAAATGTTATGTTTGATAGAACTGCAATTGATCTTTTAAAGAGTTATCTTACAAATAGAAAATAATGAGTATCTATTGACAACAAGTAATCATAATTTTTGCCGATCACTCAAGGAGTACCCCAAGGTTCCGTCTTAGGATCTATAATGTTCATTATTGACCTTCTTACCATTATTTCACATTGTTCTAGTCATTTGTATGCAGATGACATGCAAATATATCTTTCATGTAAACCTGAAAATATAAACGAATGTATTGTATTGTATTTTTATATGTATTTACTAATATATGAGTGTATATTGAATAATAGAATTAATATTTTGTAATAAATAATTTTCAAATCCATTTAACAATAATTATAACTGAAGAATAAATAAAAAAAACAATGGCAAATAGTAAAAAGAATTCGAGGAGTTCTTTATGAATGAAGACGACGTCACTTGGCAACATATATAATAAAAAAATGATTTATTGAATTAATTTATTTAAAATAATTTCAAATATTTAAAATAAATATATAAATAAATATTAATTTAAAATAATACATTATTGCTGCTGATTTGACAGTCCAGTGAATGTGTCCAGCACCTCTTCTTTTTTTTTTCTTTCTTCGTTAAAATCAACAAAAATGGCTTTGAATCTGAATATTTCATTCAAAATAGCCTGTGCTGTCACGTCGCTCACGGCGTCGATTCATATTTCGTAAAACCGCAGCCGCTGTCAACCCAATGTATTCGTATACGTCACGGTTCTTAATAGATTCTAAAGCTTTTGTCAATTCCTCAATTCCGATGAGGGCTTGAAGGTGACTTTCGATGTCGATGGCTATGTTCAGCTTTCGCTTTGCTGGTTTACTTTGAGTTGGTGGTTGTGTTGCTTCGTCAAAAATATCGTCGTATTCATCCAGGCTATCACACACAACTGGCAGTATTTTTTTGCGATTTGTCAATATGCAGAGGTAATTAATTTTGATAAATATTTTAAAATTTTACCAATTTTGAGCTGGTTGGCGTAGCTTCGATAATATACTCCAAAAACTGATGTAAAACGGGGTAAAAGTGCCAACGAGAGACGTAGTTTTCGTTTAGGACACGTCCGTTCTTCTTCCTTTACTTTGGAATGTTCAGATCTGTATTGATCTCTCAGATTCTTTATTTTTGAAATCACATTATGGACCGGGTAATTCAAATGTTCACTTATTTCCCTTAACAATTTTGTACGTGTAGTGATTTGTAGTCTACAAAACCAGGAACAAATCATAAATTGAAATTCTCTCATTGGATCCTGTAATCCCTTGTGGGACATAGGGCCAGTGTGCGATGCCGCACACCGAATTCATTGACCATT
>JANSTU010021352.1:0-13451 GCA_027564075.1 Bolitophila hybrida
TATTTACACCACTATGTATTCCATTAAACATTTTTTTTTTCATGAATAAATGGTCAGTTGACTTATGTCGTTGACGTAAAAAAAAAAAAAATGTATCAAACACTGAAACACTATTATATAACGTGACATAGTGTAGCGGTATTGGTTACATGATCGGACGGCAACAAATAAGGAATGTTATAAAAGACTTCGTAACAATGCAAACCAAGTTATTGACTTCCGAGTCAAAGTCCGCATATGCGAGGACAAGCATAACAATAATATTCCTTCCAAATAATTGTCAAAAATATCAAGAGTCTTGGACTGAAAACTGATGCTGAATCTCATGCTGACCAATTCCTACCAGATGATTTTAATTCTTTTGTTGCTTGTCCTCGTACTCCTTTATCTATTCAACAACATTTCAACTTTCAACTCTAATTCTAGTACACAATTTTATTTTTCTCAAGTCTCTGAATTAATTAGGACAATATACAACTTAAATTCTTAAAAAAAACATTCATACTATACTTCCAGTTATTTTTAACATTTTCAATAGTTCGTGTAAACTTGAATTTGAATTTAGTAGGATCCCAATTCACTCTGGTGTTATACAAGGTACGGTGGCTGGTCCGACTTCGTTTTCTATGTTCATTAACGATCTACCAAAATGTCTTAAACACTGTTAATTAATGTTCGTCCAATTAATAACCTTGGGTTAGTATCTGGCTGGTCAAGTTCCAATAATATGACGTTGAATGCTTCTAAAACTCAGGAAATTGTTTTTCAAAAACAACTACAAACAACTATTTCTGCTGAGTTGACTGAAAATTTGATTTTGAACGGATGCTTGATTAAATGGTCCAGTAAAGTAAAAAACTTGGGTCTGGGAAAAAGTTAGGTCCACGAGTCTCTAAATTAGAGAAAAATATCGTCAACACAATCTTAAAGAAGAGGTTAACCTCTGTACGAGATGTAGAAAAAAAATGCCATACCAGTGCAACGTGTGAAAAACGCAATAACATGAAACATTCAAGAAACAGAAAATGGCAAAACAGAATGTGAAACAAAAAAAGGCAGCAATAGATCAAAAGAGCTGTACAAAATTTTATGTGAAAAAAATGCGTGTCTTGTTTTGTCCTTCCTGAAGCTGAGACTCATATTAGGGTTGACAAATTCGGCAAAAATATTTGGTTTGGCAAGCAAGCAATTTGTCAGTGTGGTCAACGCAGAAAGACATTTATCACAAAAGGCACAGTGAACAAAGAAATTTACATTTAACGAATGCTTGCAGAAACGACTTTTGCATAACATAATGGTCCCGTGTTCTTTTGGCCAGACTTATCTAGTTTTCACTACGCAAAAGACACAACGGAATTTCTGCAGAACAACAACGTGGACTTTGTACCAAAAGACGCCAGTCCCCCTAACACTCCTGAACTTCGTCCAATTGAAAGATATTGGGCATTTGTAAAAAAAGAATTGAAGAAGGAAAAGAAAACAGCCAATAGCAAGGAAGATTTTAAGAAAAAATGGAGCAGAGCCAGTAACAAAGTAAAAAAACAGACATATTATGGCCAACATAAAAGCAAAAGTGCGCCAGTATACCAGACGTCCATTAAATTAAAAAAATAAAAAAAGATTTTGCTTCCTTATTAAATTTATAGTCAATAAAAAATATTTTTATGTTTATAAAAACATTTAATTGATATTTTTTACGAACTTTTGGATGAACAATTTCATTCGGAAAACTCCTTAATGAAGTAGTAGTAATAAAATGTTTTTTGTTTCTTTAACACAAAATCATCAGCTGCAAATTCACCGATGTCCGAAATTGATACCAATCCCAAGTATCTTAATACACTAGACCCTGAGATTAACGAAACGAAATAAAATCCAACATTTGAAGATGACTTCGATTTTTTATTTTTTTCACCATATTATCGTATATTTTATCAATTTATTGTGTTTCTCGTTTTTTCTCAAACTTCAAATTTGCATTCACAACTGTGGTTGTCTTTGGCATGATTTTATTCTGTCTTGGATATTACCTGAAACCGACGTTTTCGGCCATTTTTATTAAAGGAAAAGTTTTTATTTGTACAAATTCCGATTTTTAATGATTTTTTAATATTTTTTTTATTAAATAATCATTTATTTTGTCTTAAAGATTAGAGGAGGTAGGAAAAAATACTAAAGCCGGTTTGGTTCTATATTTATTCTGTAAGAAACTTAAAATGGGCAATCTTGCAGGAAAAGACTCACCCAAGTCGTCTGCACCATCTGAAATAGTTCAAATGTTGCTTTTTCTATTCCATAATAACTGTTTTATTATTATTATTATTATTATTTATTCGTGTTATTTGAAAAACAACTTACTTATTTAAATTAGTAGAATAAACCAGCTAAAGTAGCGCCAAAAGCATTTTCCCCCTGAAAAAATATATTGTACCAAAGAATAAATAAAAATATTCAGCACATTTAATTCTCTTCGTAAGATTAAATTATTCAGATTTGTTTGGTCTTATTTTTCAAATTCGGATGGAATGACAATGACAAGGCCTTGTATTATACCCTATCACCAATCTAATCTTAAAGACAAAATACATATTTTTGAAAATAAAACAGAAGAAGAAAAATCATTTACCATTTTTGTATAAAAGTGTGCCCAAGTTCAAGTAGGTAAAAATAAATAGCTCCTTGCTCGACTTCTTTAGTTACAAAAATAAATACTCTGCTACTGAAATAATGACCCGCATTTCAATCCGCATAAACATAAATATTATAACGTATGGTCATGTAAGTGGTCGTCTGAAATCGATATTAATTATCGCCACCACCGTGCACGCACATGTCACCTTTGGTGTAACGTCATTTGAACACGTTCGCGTACCAATACACTGAAAATATCATTACAGAAAGAGCGCACCTGCGCGTCGATATTGTATTTGTATACTGTATAGCTTCAATTTCAGTATATTACCAAAAATATGGCGCGAACGAAAACCTAATCGATTGCAGCATAAGATCGCGCATGAGTACCTATATGATTCAATATATATACTATATATAATATACATTGTATACATATCGTATTTATTTTATACCTCTATACCTGTAAATGTTTATATACAATAGTATAAATAAAATAATATATATAGTGAAAGTGCTTTTTTGTATTTTTATCGATTCGTCTTTGACAAAACCACCTTGCCCCATACTTTTTAGAAGCGCTAGCGCGCGTGTGCGTTTTGTAATTTTCAATGACAAACTTGCAAAAAATAAAATCATTCAGGCACGCATTTTTTAACTATAATATAAAATAAAATCATTCAGGCACGCATTTTTTAACTATAATATGCTTATATTGATGTCTGCTCAGGTGATATGTGTGTTTGTGTATATAATATACATACATATATTATTTCATCTATATAATATATTCAGAGTATATTATTATGTGTGTTGATTGCATTTGATGTGTATGCGTAGTGTGCTCGCGCTTAGATAATTATTAATTTAATCCAATTTCTAATAGTTTTTTATAATCATAATTCCGGTACGGACGCATTTTGAAATCAAACTGTTAATGTACGCATATTATCCAGATATAAACATATTTGTTGTGCGGTTAATTGTATTTTGATTGATTTGCCGATAAGTGCTTGTTGTAAGCTTCAAACTGACGGCTCTTATCACAAATGCACCCAATCGGATAATGTTGTATTTGTTGTTTGTTTATTTAATATTTTTTTTATTTTAAAGTATATCTTAAGAGTTCTGATACGATTTTGTTTTTATGTGTAAATAGTAGTCTTTAAATCGTTTGATTAATTTATGTTGATCTAGCATAAGATGGGTAAACATTCTCTGTATTTTAAGCAGTATTTTATCATAAACATAAATTGTATTTTTTTCTTCTTTTCAATTTATGATCCATTCGATATAATTAGATTATTAAGGTTCTTAAACTAGGCGTATTTAACAGCGATGACCTAATCGGTGAAGCCTATGTAGACCAGTGATCATTTTTTAATCATTCAATTTGAATTATACCTCGAGCATCCCAAAGAATGGTTGCGTCAGACATACCTACTGTTTCGAGTGCTGCTTGAAACCATGTTTCGCCCAAGACCGAAACTACTGTCTGGACACTCCGATCGGACACACACATCGAAAACATTAACCTTTTTTTGGTTTGTTTATGGTTTATTTTATACATAAAGTAATTGACAAAGTTTGCTCAAAATGTGAATTACTTACTTACTGAATTACTACTCCAAACTTTTTCTTTTTAGAAAATTTCAAAATGCATGGTGCTAAGCAACAAACCTGTGATACATTAAAATGTGATAGTTATAAACATCTCAGTATTAACATATTGATAACAAATTAGTATTTAAAATTAATGTAGAACTCTTTATATAAAAAAATGTCTCCAAAAATATGTTTGTTATATAGACTGAGTCCTAAACTAAATATGCTCGTATATATGTAAATCGTTCTGAGATTAAACCTTATTTGCTTTATGAAGTGATGTTCAAAAACTACAAAATAATGTGTTTTAAAATAATCTTGGCTGAGTATTCAACACATTTTTTCTTCAATGTTTTGTTATTTATTTATAAAATTAGAAATTTTCTTTTACCAGAATATCTTTGTTTTTAACAAATCAAAAACAAGTACAGTAAATAATAACAAGTATTTAAGAAACCGCGTTAACTAATTTATAAATATATATATATATAAAAATCATTTTAAAAACCATGTATACATTTTTAATTTATTTTAGAGAAAACTAATGAATATTACACTATAAACATTGTAAAATAGGTTCCACACATTCTAAATTAAGCTCATAAGAGCTGAATAAATGATATTATTATTATAACTTGATAAAATTGCATAACCTGCTTTTTTTCAAAGACGAAAAAGTTCGTGAATATTACGTTGAATTTCAATACATATTAGATTATTGATTTTTGTTTGGATAATTGATCTATATGAGAGTAAGGTCGCACTTTGGACACATTGCGCTCTTCAATATATAAAGTAGTGTCGTGAGAGATACCCTCCTCCAGTTATCACACTTGGTTAAATCTATCTATACAATTTTCCAGACTTCTAAGGGTATGAGAACATCATATTTAATTTACAAAAAAACACACATCTTTTCTGTTTGTTAATAATATTTGTTTAGTTAAAAAGAATATTTTTTGCAAGTTTTTAATTTTTTAATTTTTTTGGATTTCTTGATTATGTTATTTGTTTTTTTTTTAATTTTCGTTTATACATGTCTCTAAAGGGATTTTTAGCATGTTAGTATTATAACCCAACTAGGGTTCCTTGCAAATTAATAAAGCATTTATATATCCGGTTCTACGAATCCTATTTCAATTTGTTTGTATATATTATTTGTCTAGTGTTGGCCCTAAAAGAAAATTTGGTATATGTGATATGATACATTTAATACCTAATACTGTAATAAATTGGCTAAAATGCATTTTATGTGTCAAAGTCTCATAAAGAGTATATGTCATGCTATTCCTTTTTTCGTTTTATGCCCACTTTTTATATCTTTTAAAGTAAAGCATAAACCATAATTTCCTTTTAAGACCAAGTTATTGTTTTGAAAATAATAAAGAAGATTATTTAATAATTATTTAATTGATTAGATGATACAAAGATTTTCTATAAAATTGTTTTTTTTTTTAACTGTAATCAAACGTTGCCCGTTTACCAGAGAATGCTCTATTTACATGAAACGCATTTAAAAAATAGATAAACATTTTTTTGTATATTTTTCTTGATCTTACCTATTAAAACAAAAACTTCTCAACTCAATCAGATGAAAAAAACATGAGCACAATGTCTTAATCCCATTAAACTATACACAAAAAGCTTAATATGCTCAAGAATCATTGAAGAAAATGCTGGCGAAACGAACAGAAATCCCGATCACTTCGAACTTATATATAAAACGCTTAAAAGCTCAGCACGTAATTCATTTTGCATTACCTCGGTCTTCTTAGCTTCGCGGTAAATATAATCCCCTCCGGTGCAAGTGCAGCAAAAATCGTCGCATCGTCACGCTTACATGCACATTGCGCGCACACATCCACAGATGCATACAAAACCAGTTTTTAGTTCAACATCCTTATTATTAGCGAATTGTGAGTGTGTGTATATCTCAAGTCACTTTTACCTGTTGTATAGAATTTATAAAAAAAAGTGAATTTATATATAGATTCTGTGCGCAAGTACGAGTAACGAGTATATACACGATAGTATAATAATAGCGCAGATGCAGAGCGCTGGTAATATAGAACACCTTAAGTGCATCCAATTTGCTTACGCTCAAGTGCCAGTGTCTGCGCAGAAGCTGGACGGACGTTGTTTGTGTTCATATATATATAAATATAAAAATATATCGACGCTGTGTTTGGAATCGATTTACTCGTACATTCATGCAAGTAAAATAAATTGAATATAGGCATGCGAATTGTAAGGCAAATCGATAAAATCTTTTGAATGACATTCTAAGCCAAAGAAGAAAACACTTTAAATATATTTTGCTAAATGTTTTCTAAAAAAACAATATTTATATGTGTTTATTTGAATATTTAATACAGCCTTCAATTTTAACTTTATTTTACTTACGTGAATTTTGTATAATCTAAAAGTATATTTATTTATAGATATTTTATCTGATGTACTATGATGTTTGTGCTTTTAGAAGGCTAAAAAAATTAATAAAACTCCAGTATAAGAAATGCCGTGGTGTAAAATTTCTCATTTTAAAGTGCTCAATAATTATTTGGTGAAATATCCAATTTTTAAATAATAAACTGATAAACCCAATTTCAATTTTATCTTTCCTATATAGATTTTATATGTTTTATCAAAAATCTGCGTATATTGCGTACATTTTTCCCATATACCATATATATATTTATATTTAAAGTTGTCATATCAATGTGTTTGTATTCTATTTTTATATCTAAATTCAATAAGCGCAAATCGTATATATAAAACATGATTTCAGTGAGTGTATTTATTTATATGTATATGTAAGTAAGTTTGAGCTGCATTCTAAATCCATAACGTTGTCGCAGCGACTGAAAAATTGAATGAGTTATTCTATGTTTTGTTTGCTTATATAGATATTTTGCATAATTTTATTTACGTCAAAAAAAAAACATTCAAATAAATAAAAAACTTGCAAAAATCACATAGACAATGTATATATAGGTTTACCTACAAACTCATATATACTATATGTAATACACGCGGGCTGGGTCGCTGTGCAAAGACAATGAAATCGGTTTTCTATTTAGGTGTGTTTGTTGTTTTGTATATATAGTATGTGTGTATATCTGTATATGTGCACAGAAAATCGTGTCTGTGTGTAAGGTTAACTTGAAGTTTTGTATGTGTCTTTTTTTCGTTCGTTGGTTCTTTTCTTTGTGTGGTTTTTGTTTTTGTTTGGGCAGGGTTGTGTTATGTATGTGGCATGGGTTTTACTAGTGGGTTACGGCTTTTCAATCTAAATGTTGTACATTATTCTTTGTCAGTGGGTTACGAATGGAACGCAAGAGGATCGGACATTTGAAGAGTAATTGAGATTTTTTTACAATAGTAATTTTGTTCTTTTATATAAAAATAAAAAAAAGAAAAAAATCATTTCATTTTTATCACTCCTTCAAATTATTTCAAATCAATGCATTATATTCGCGCTGTTGGCTGGCGGATGATGAGAGGTTCCATGATTGATTCACCGTAGACTTTGTACCATAAGTGTATGCTGGTGATGATGATTCTCTATTCTGATATTTATAGCAAGATATATATTTGTGCAGAGATATCTCGAAAATATGAGCATTTGCTCTGCCAAATTCTTAGTCACCTTTGGAAAAATAAGGAGATTTGGAAGATCACCCTGCAATCATTACTGTATAAACACCTAATCTAGTACAACATAAAAACTACAATTAATAGCACATTAGCATGAACTGATCAGTCGTAATGGCCCCAAAGGTTTAAATGAACTCCTCCCTTTGATTGTCTCTTTTTTCTGTTTTTTGATCATGATGTAAATGGCATTAGTTACCATATTTAACGAGCTAGCAATTTCTAAATACGTTAGAGCGGGGTTTGTCCGTGCTTTTTATAGTTTAAAGTACAAGCTGAATAAAAATTATTATTAAATATAGTAAAAAATAATAATATTATAACATAATAAGAGATATTTTAGAAAGTTTTTTGAATTTTGAATAAAATATATTTTAAAAAATGCACGATTTAACTTTTTTACATAGCAAAAATAACTGAAAAAATCATTTATTAATAAAATAGAATAATAGAAAAGTTATTTATACTAAAAATAAACAGATTTGTTACTGAGTACAATAATGACAAAAACGTACTGGACCGAAGAATCAGGCTGCTTGATTATGAGCGATTTGATTGATGGCGATGCTCCTAAAATGTACTTTAGTACAAATCCGGTTTTAGTTGTTTTGTTTGGATTTTTTTTAGGGTTTGAGGTTTAGTAGAGGTTTGTTGAGCTTGTTTTGGGAGTTTTAATTTTGAGTTTTTTTAAAGTTGTAATTTTTAAGATTTAGTTATGAAGTTACAAGTTGTATGTTTTAAGTTGCATTAATTGTATTGTAGGTTTTAAGTTTTTGGTTTTCAGGAATATGATAAATTTAATTAAATAAAAAAAATGTTTTTTTAAAAAAGTTTCATACACATTTTAAAGCCCACACTCTCAAAGCGGGAGCGAGCGTCGCTTTCTGACACCTGATTCGTACTCAGGGAGTCATTTAGATGTGAAATGGTACTTACTCTATTCTGCACCCTTTCGATTGTCCTTTTGAAGCTGCTGGAACACATAAAATGTCGTTAGATTATTTAATGTTAAACTTTAACACTATTTGAAACGGACATCTTAACCTGTGTTATATAAATTGCCGTCGCGAATCTTATTTTTTAAAAAATATGGTAGGTAATTGATATGGAAATTTATATTTCTTGAAATTTTCTAGCTTAAATATTTTTTTTTCTTTTGCCCTGAGAGTAATGTATCCAACAAAATAATAATTGAGCCACGACTAACCTGCACACTATACCTGAATAACTCACGATGAGTATTTTAATACCCCAATATGAGTTCACGGTACAGAAGTATTTTTTTTTTTATAAGCCACATTAGCCACATTAAATATTTTCAATACACCATCCGTATCTCAGGTGTGTGACTAGATACAAAAGAAGTTTCATTAGCATTCTGACAAAATTTAATGAACATCGAATGATTCCTTCTGGTATCAGCCTGAGATTGGTTAATGTCCTCTTTAAACGAAACTTCATAATTAATTAATTAAAACCCTAATACCCAAAAAGTGATTCGGGCGATCATAGTTTTGTATGTGGAAAATGCCCTAATGAGACCAGTTTTTTTTAATGGCAATCGATTATGTGATCTATATGTAAACAAATTGCATTATTGCATTTTACTTACTCTCCCAAAGAAAAGTTAATAATAGTCAACATTTTAACGTTCTCTATCTATTTTTGGGAGTTAGGTGATAAAATATAATTATGCTGTATTTTTTGTAATTCTAATCCTTTTGATATTTTATTATTATCAAATTGACCACATGAAGTGCATTTTTTTAATTTAATTCTGTAATTATGTTACTTAATTTTTTTTTAATTTTTTGCAATTTTAATTTGGAAAAAAATATATAATATTCAATCTGTTAAAGAGAATGTATGCTAAATTTAAAAAAAAATCGGTTAGATTAATCACTACATGTGAGTATATAAAAAGGAGACTTATATACGAAATCAAGTTTTCGAGAATACAGCTATTAAGGGTAAACAACTCGTTTCGAGTTAGGGCAAGTACACATTAGGACTTACACGATCTTTGGCACTGATGTCTTTCTGTGAAAGAGTGTCTGAAACTCGTACCGAATCGGCGAAAAGGTGGAAAAGGTTTTTTTGTACACCCCATTTTCAGAGACCAGGTTACATATATCTAATCTGCCTGTTTGAAAAAGGTAGTTTCGAGAAAAAAAAAACGCAAAACTAAAAAATTACGACGTCAGCCTTCATACGTTGATTTGATTAATTGATTTTTTGAAAATCTGAAGTTAGTATAACCCCTAATTTGTCCACTAACTAGTAACTAAATCATAAAACACTTAAATATTATTAGCAAGAAATGCAAAAAAACAACAATCCTTATATATTATGTCAGCCCTGCGGATAAGTCAATGGAAACGCATATCAAAGAAACGCGTTAAACGGCTTCTATATGTATACAAATTATACATCACATTCAATACAATCACATAGAAGACGCGCGCGGTGGTGGTGCCGCAACGCGTGCACCTCTAAAACACACATACGCACACATACAAATACATTCATTCTGCCATATATACATTCGCAAACATATGTGCGTGTTTATTTTGTATATATATTTATATATATGTATAAATACACAAATGTGTGTGCTTGTTGCGCTCTTTTGCCTGCTGATGTCGCGCATAGAGCCTTTGCTGAATGCCCATAACACTCGCGGTAGTCAGTACATGCTAGTACACGAGCACGCGCGCGCGCATAAGACTAAGCAGAAGAAACGCGAACCCAACCGAACTGCAGAGAGCAATCAACCTACCTGCGGTCTTTGAGGTTACGTGTGTGTATACTGTATATATAAATTTACATTTGTGCGTGTGTCAGTGTACATCCAGGTAACATATATAATACCTGCGAAACGAGTGTGTATATATATATATATATTATATGTGTGGTTAGTGTATACAATATTTAAACCATAGATATGTGTGTGTATAAAGTTTTCGCTAGTGGTGTGTTTTGTTTTTGCTAGGTTCTGGTCTGTTGCGTTCCTATTCGCAAAAGACATTTAATTCTATACGTTTTGTATATGTATGCGTGTATGTACATAAGATTGGTTGTGCGATCCATTCCGCGAACTCTACGACGACGCGATACTTATACACACTACTGAGTACGCGCGCGCCCCGCGAACAAGACCACTTTTTAATATCTACAATTCTACATAGCAGTGTGTGAGTTTTATGCAATTCACACACACACAGACATAAAACCGTGAATATTATCAAATTTCGTCGTTTTGAAGTGATTTTAGGTTTATGTTGCTCTAGCCCGGCAAAAAAACGACCGGAAGTGCAATTTTGCCTCATTACAAGTGATTACACGCCTGCCTTATTGCGGTTTGAGTGTATTTGAGTGCAAATAAATATCAGTTTATTGCGTGTGTTTGATCATCAAGATTCAGCAAAAAAAATATTTATTTTTTATCATCTCTGACAACCAAAAATACACGGATTACATATACGGATACATCTTTTTCGTCTCCTGCGCCCCTGCCTGCAGTTCCCGTGGATGTGGTGATGAAACTCTTGCATGAGTTTGTTTTTGCAGCTCCGGATGTTGGAGACATGGTAGCAGCCACCGAAATGGTACGGAATATTTATGGACCGACAATCTGGTGATAATTGAATTTTGAACAGATTGAGAATTCGTGCTGTGGCTTACAGCTGTGTCTATAATTGAATTATGTCGCATATTTGTATTAGTGTGTCGGTTTTGTGCAAAAGTGTATTCACCCCTTTTGGGAATGATTATTTTATCTGCAAATATAAACAAGCAGCTCTCTTCATCAGTATTTCTTACATATATTCAAATAAAATAAATATTCACAATAAACACACGCGCTTCCTATATATTTATATTTGTTTGTTGCCTTTATTTATGACCTTAGAACTTGTGATAATTTAAATCGAATCATAACCTCTAAGCGCCAAAAGGCAGGCGAGGTTTTGTGGTTTTCCTGTTAGGCAAACGTAACATTTGTTCTAAATAAATACAGAGTTAATTGCACTATCTTAAGGTTGTATATATATATAAAAACACAGTTATAAATATTGTTGTCGGTTTATTGCCTGTGTTCTATGCGTGTGTTTGTATTATATTGTGTTTATGTGTTTATACTAGCACGCTGGCAAATGAAAAAGTGTCAAACTATATGAGTAAATATTCGGTGTTTGTGTTTGTATAATATATATAAATAATATATATAAATAGAGAGCATGCGAGCAGGTGTATATCGTATATATTGGTAATTTTATGAGATTTTATGATGACGGTATTCGCGCATTTGGAAAATTGTGTGTGAGGGAAATTATTTGATTTATTTATGTTTTTTTCTTAATGTTTTATTTTGCTTTAATTAATATATACTGGTATTTATATAAGTAGATATCTATTTTAAAACTTTTTATTATTGAGTCATTTGTTTCTCAATCCATTTTTCTTGTCGTCGCGCCTAACGTAAGTCCAAGGCTGTATCGATGATTAACTTCAAGGGTTGTTTGTTTTGTAGTGTGACAATTAAAGGTTCGTTTCGTACTATGCACACATTCATAATTTTCTATATTTTCAGCATTTATCTTTATCATCATATTTTAAAAAAAAATATTTTCAATGGCAACATACTGTGAATTATTATTGTTATTATTGTGAATGTTGAACTTCTAGTATTTTCAATGATCTTTTGTTTTGATATGTGATCGTAAAACGTAAAGAGCGTAATAAAGGATTATGAAACGAAATGTTTACGAAAACTATGCAATTGTTTCGGTTTATTGTTATTTATTATTTAAAAATCTTTTAAGAATTTACGGTTATTTATTCATTTATTATTTATGTCACTGTTATGCTGTTTGTGCGACAGTTTTTGTGAAAATGCCTCAATGGCACAAATAGTGGATGATTTTAAAGCACTGGAGTTGATGGATATTTTATTCCATCAATTGGTACAGATTATCGAGTTTGATTACATAATATATTTGTATAATAGAAAATATTATAAAATCTCAAAAAATATACGTTTTTAATTTTATTCAGAATTTTTTTTGAGTACCAACATTATTCAAGACCCTTATCTATTGTTTGACAACCGATCAATTATTGCTCGGTTGCCTTGCATATCCGAATGATTTATGCAATTTTGTTAAATTTTCATTTGCAACATATAATATAAAATAAGTCTTGGCGCATTGAGTAACAAACCCTCAAATGACTATTCACTTTTAATAGCTGGACAAATTTCAAATCATTGTTTTTTTTTTATTTATCTTGTAAAGTTGGCAAACATCGTCGAGGCAAAATCTTCCTATTTGTAACAATTTTTCCATTACCATACATGTATATTTTTAAAACAAATAAAAATATGTTCATGATAATATTTGTGCTAAATAAACACTCAAAATGTAATATATCATATATTATCATGAATAGTCTAGGCAATCAAAATGAAAGACTTCTGTATAATATATATATAATAGGTCTACAACTAAGTTTTAAAGGTAAATTCATGATTTTTCGAGCTTTATTGTTCAAATATCAAAACA
>JANSTU010021363.1:0-13450 GCA_027564075.1 Bolitophila hybrida
GAAATTTTTACTAGAAAAAATCTAAAAACGAAATTTTTACTAGAAAAAAATCTAAAATTGAAATATTTACTAGAAAAAAATCTAAAAACGAAATTTTTACTAGAAAAAATCTAAAAACGAAATTTTTACTAGTAAATAAAAAATCTAAATAGGAAATTTTCGTTTGTAACCAGTCGATGATATCCGGAACAGCTTTCGTCAATTCTTTTCGGATTCACTAGAAACTCACCAGAGATCTACATGAACCGGATTTTCCTACTATTTTTATCGCTAGTTCGTAGAGTACTAGTGTCTCCTTTAGGTTGAGTATACTTCATACACCAAATACTAAAGTGTACAGTTCAGCTTCTGAACAACCATTAATTGTATTTATTCAATGAATATATACATCTGATTAAGTGTATATATATATATTTGGAATTCGCGAACATCTCCTGTAAGATAACTATTTTACTCTCGAGCAATACAAATTGGAATTCATGCACGTGAGCCTAATTGAATTGTTATCCCAAATTCACCGCGGAATTGAAACTTCATTAATTAAACTTGTCTATATGCATTAAGTGTATATAATATATGTCTGCCATCAGCACAGGGTGCGGACCGCTATGCTAAATAATGCTTTTAGTACATTATACATAATAATTCGGTTTATTGATATATTATAAGTGAGTGTGTGTATGAGCTCAAACTTATATATAGTATATATTCAAAACACACGCGCTATTGCTTTCTATAGAATATATATATGTATATCATAGCATAATTAATGCTTATTGTATATATGTGAGGATGCGTACAGATATTCTGACAGCAAAATTATGTTTAAATAATATAATATAATATACCCGTACTCTATTTGCAAAATGTTGTGTTTTGAGCTTTATACAACGAGAGTATTTTGGTATATAGATACACCCACGCAAATAATTAAATCTCAGAGTTTTGTTAGTTTAGATCGCACATTAAAAGCAGATCATATTTGTTTGGAATATATTAATATAGTCAAGCTCTCAAGCTCCCTCACAAATATATCGACTAAATCTTTAGTATTAATAGAGCACTCGGCACTTATCGCGATAGAAACATATATTCATGAGATATGTGTCTTAAATGCGGTATATTTAGATATCTGAATTTGAATTAACTTCGAATTGATATATGCGTACACATCTTATATGTGGAGCATCCTTGTGCACAATTTACGTAAGCTTACCCCGCACACATTGACATCGTATGTGTGAATGACATTCGCATGTGTATTCCCAAACATCAAGTTTCGATACTCGTATATTATTACAGAAGACAAATTATTATATATATATACATTATTTTATATATGTATATGTACATCGTATAATAAAACTTAATTAAGCTCCAACAGAACTTCGAAAGCTGTCAGCAAATTGTATTATATTCGAAATGCAGACGAATTATTAATTAGATGAGTGATGTGAGATTGTCTTAGTCGAGAATATGTGTACATTTCGAGATCGTACAACTCAAACACATACAGACACATATATTTTATATATATATATATATATATATATATACTATACACATATATATTTCTATTATTTATAAGAGACAGTTCTGTGGATGAAAGTCCTAGTTATGTAGGTCTTTGGAGCATTAGTTTGTATACAAATACTTGCATACTAGACCGGAGCATCCTTGTATGATATTTTGTTTCCAAATACCGAATTTACCAAAGCCTGATAGTGGAGGCGTTAGTAAATGAAAAAAACAAATTGTTTGTAGAATTTTTAAGAGGTCTATAGGGCTTAAAAACGCCTATTTTATCCTAAATCTAGTAATTGAAATTGTCCTGTCCTGTCCTGCATTCCTTTTTTGAGAGAGATGTGCCGACCGTTTTGCTAAATGGTAATTTGGACAAATGTCTCTTTCAGTCAAATTAAGGGCTTATCTACTATTGCACGCTAAAAAAATAGAACTTATTAGGCATCCTTTAAATAACTAAACATTTTTTATTGTTGAATTCCTGAAAACATGAAAACAAAATCAGAAGATGTTGGAATAAAAAGTTGGCTCACGTCGGACATCGTAACGCCTTTGGATGAGAGAAACATAAAATCATAAAGATTTTTGATTTATAAGACTATGGCCAAAAAAAATATGAAAAATAACTTAATGGAGGAGTTTTAAAAACATTATGAATAAAAGCAATTTTTTAGAATTTTAAAATATGATATTTTCAATATTTTGATTTGATTCATTCTATAATCAATCAGCTTTCGTTAAATTTACGTTTTTTGGAACGTCCTGGATATAAAGTGCCTTCTTTTTAATTTTCAATTTTTTTTAGCTGTTTGAATTTAGCTTTATAAATGCTAATAGAATTTTGAATACTTCCAGAATTTTCATCACTTTTCATAATTTTTTTGTAAGTTAAGTTCTATCAAAATCCGTAAATCAAAGAAAAACATTTTTTTAGAACGGTCAAAAACCTTTACTTTTAATTTAATATATGGGAATTTCGAAAGAAGGGGAAAATTATCATTCGGCCAAATTGTTTATAAGGCAAAATGTATCTTCGGATTATTTACTAGTTATTTATTATTATTTACTAGTTTTAAAGGTGTATTTTATCTTATTTTATAATAATTATGTTATGTTATATATATATTATGTTATATACACTACCGTCAGAAAGTTTGGGAACCCCAACTAAAATTTATTTTTTTTTGGAGATTTTCACCGTTTTTTTGTAGTATATGAAAATTTGGAGTTGTTACAGCTCATATTTCTCAAAAAAAGCAGTTATTCGAACTGGCTAACAAAATCTTCATTACATCAAGACGAGTGTGGAAGGTAGCGCAAATGATTCGGTCTATACTTCAAGATGATTTGGCGACATTTATAATGCGATTTCGATCATAGCTTTACCGTAGATATTACTAAAATGTATCGACAATTCTAAGTCAATGACTAACAAAGAATTATATGGAGGGAGCGTCCTACTGACATGCTTAAAGAGTACCAATTACAAACAGAAACTTATGGTACAGCTAGTGCTTCATTCTTGGCTATTATAGGTGTTTGCAACAATTGGCAAAAGATGAAGCAAGTTGATATCCATTAGCAATATGATTTTATGACAGGTGACTACGAAATTGACGAAGCTCTCATTCTTCAAGAGCAACTTATTGTACTCATGCGCACTAGCAACTACGTAAATTGTTTTCGAACTGTAGCCGCGTCCTAGACGCATTGCCGTATAAGCTACACGGAAACCTTTCTTACTTGGAAATTGAAACTGGAGAATAAGTGAAGACATTGGGTCTTCATTGGTTTCCAACCGAAGATAATTTTGGATAAGAGACAATTACAAAACAAATATTCCGATCGGTTGGTTATCGCCGACGATCATATTAGCCAAGATACTTATGCAGAAACTTTGGTCATTAGGTCTAGATTGGCCTGCCTGCAGACGTTCTCGCAAAATAAACACTTAACGAACGGAATTAGCAAATGTTCGTAGAATTACATGTCCCAGATGGCTTGGAATTAGACAAGCGCATATGATTCTACGCTCGCACGATTGTCCGTCTAAAGTCTCAAGCTGATACTGCAGAGAAGCAAAAAGCTATTCCAATAGATGTTCTTTTATATATACCTTCCGATCTGGAGCTACTTATCCAACGGTTCTTCCTTGGGACGAATCGTAAGAGTCACAGCGTACATCCAGAGATCCACAATGCTAGTGTTAAAGGTGCAATCAGAAATATTGGATCTCTCTCTACAAAAGAACTGCTGTCTGCACTTTACATTTGTTTCCTGTATGCGCAAAAATTAGAATACGCCACAGAAATTAAAACGAAGCAGCCTTTACCAGCAAAGAGCAAAATCCTGTCTCTGGAACCGTTCTTGGATGACATCGGTTTGCTGCGTGTTGAAGGTCGCTTGGAATTCGCCAAATTACAATACGATCAATGACATCAAATCATATTACCACAAAAAAGCAAATTAACTACGCTTATAATTTCAGATTTTTCTGATGTTGCATACATTACGACAACGCTACTGTCTTCAGAGCGCAGGAGAAGTACAATCAAACAATTGGTGCAACGTTGCGTTACCTGCTTCAGATTCAAAAGGAATAATACCAACCAAGTTATGGGAAATCTTCCTATGCAAAGAGTCAGTCCAACTCGGCCGTTCTTGGTGGCTGGTTTAGACTACGCTGGGCCTTTCACTCTAATGATGTACCCGGGACGGTACAAACGTGGAACTCTTTGTATGCCTAAAGCTTTACATATAGAAATGGATAGTAATATCTCAACCAAAGCATTTCTAGCAGAATTACGCAGATTTGTCAGTCGTCGTGGTATCTGTTCCGATTTATATTCTGATTGTGGCACCAATTTCGTTGGTGCTAACACGGAACTAAAAGAGCTGCACTGGACTCTCAAGCGACATTTATTGGACAAAAATTTGGCAACCTCATTGGCTGGCCAAGGAATAAATTGGTATTTTATTCCTCCTGGTTACCCCACATTCGGTGGCCTTTGAAGCGTAGCGTAGCAGCAGTCAAGCATCATCTGCGAATAGTCATTGGGACTACGATACTTACATTTGAGGAAATGAGCGTGCCTTAATTCAAGGCCTCTATGTGCTATTTCAGGCGACCCCGATGAGACCCTTGCTCTGACTCCCTGATACTTCTTGGTGGGCTCTCAATAGTGTATACACAGCCTGACATGACTCAGACACCATTGAATAATCTAACTAGTTGGAATTTAATTCAAAGAATCACACAGGACACTTGGAATCGTTGGCGTGCTGAATCATATCTTTATAACAACTCCCATCAACGATCTAGCTCCCATCAATGTTAAGTGGTTACTCGCTAGAGTTATCGATATTCACCCTGGTAGTAGCGAGGTAGCTACTGGATACAATTAGCGATAAAACGTAACCATTGGAAGTTATCGCAAAATTGTAGTGGAAACGATTAGAATAACTGGATGCAATGTTCGTCCTCTTCTTCGCCAATTAAACAAAATTGAACACGAACATTTAATTCACAATGAAATAGGTTCGCAGTAGTGTAAACAGTCGAAAATATATTGCAAGAGTAAATCTTGCAATGCACATTGTGTGTTTAGTTTAAGCGATTGCGAACAAATCTCATTATTGCAAGATTTGTTTATTGCGAGATGTTGCAATACTTTCAATTTGCCTTAAAGAGAAAATATAATAGAATGCTGACATACGTGCCGGTCTATTTTCTTTGGGCTGAAATCCAATTTTCAAAAATTTAAGGCTTACCCTTGGACGGAATGGGTAAACGACAAAATTATATTCCTGATCCAGACTCCTCGTAAGGTAAAATTAAGTTTGGTCCTTGGCGCTGTACTGCATTTTTGCCGTCAATTTGTAATAATTTTTATCAAATAATAAACCTTTTACCACCCCACTTGGAATAAAGGATTCAAAACAAAAACTAGTCTCCCTCTTAGGCAGACGAAAAGGGAAAATGTGCCTTGAAGAGTCAGAATAAACATAAACAGACTATCGGCTGGTTTAAATGTACTGGATGCGGATGATTAAGTTTCTAACTTTTAAGTGTAGTAGCCGTGGCGCTGTTTTCTATGTTGCATGATATGTTCATGAGAAAGATTTTATGTTGCTGAGGAGTTCTATTAATAAACGAATATTTCAGAAGAGATCTTGGCCAACTCTGGTACTATGTGTATTATTTATTATTTTTAACAACTTTGTTTGTATTGAACATACTTGAAAGAGAAAATTAAAAAGAAAAAAAAATGGTCGTAGGATTTTCCAGAGCTCATGGTTTTTTCCATACCAATTTTTTTCCGTTGGAATTTTTCAAGTGTCATAGGTTATTCTTTCAGGGCTCTAGATCATTTTTTACAACGATATCGTTATATTGGAATTGTTAAAAACTGTATTATTGGGTTGGTTGTGATGCAGTTTTTGTCCCTCTTTTTAAAAAAGACCTTTAATCTATTTGTCATAAAAAAAATACCGCCTTAAGCTAAAAAAAGGGATTCCGTCACACACATATTGAATATTCCTAACTCATATTCGGGAAAATAGCAAATACACAAAAATTTACCAATTTACAAAAAATTAACATAAAATAAAAATATATCCGATTAATCCCAAAAAAATATCAGTTAAATAAAAGTTTATGTATTCTATATATCCTCAATTTAAAAAAAATGGTTTTTCTAAATTCATCCTCAAAAATGCACTGCAGTACATTTTTGGCCGCAGGATTAAAATGTACTTCAGACCCCATTGAATGTCCCACAAACAAGAGATCAAAAAGATTGAGATTGAGATCAAAACATTTTTCTAACTTTAAATTGGCCTAACTTTGAAACCCCAAAATCAAACAATTTTTAAAAGAACATTTAATTTTATTTAAATTTTGTTTTCTTAAATTCATCTTAAAAAAATGCACTAAAACAAAACTTTCTACAAATAGTTAAAAATTGTCCTCTAAAAGAACCATTCTTTTTACATAAAAGTAACTTTTGTGCACCAGTTTGTTTCATTTGTGGAAGAGAGAGGTTTGTTGTGAAAAATCACTTAATCTTTGCTCAACAAAATTATTATTAATTAATTATTAAAATGTAAGGCAGTAAATAAATCGTGCACCAAAAATGATTAACCAACATTTAATTAATTTTAATGTTAAAAGGGGGAGTATTAAAAGATTGTATACGTAAAAGTAAAATAGGGGCTCGTGAGATGCTACAAAATTAATAATATTATTATTAATTTATTACTGATATCTTTCTCGTCTTTGGATTCGTTCTTTGTTTTGGTCAGAGCCCAATATCTCTCAACAAGCCATAGCTCTGGACAATTTTGCCTTTAGGCACTGTTTCGATGTTATTGTCTTTGCAGCAATTGAGGGACACTTTGCTGTAGTAACAGGAAATATCACATAAATTTCACCATTAACTCTGACTTATTAGCCCACAAGTGCGCTTGCCACACGAGAAACTTCTTGGGGAACTTTGACTTTTATTTTGTTCTATATTTTTTCTCGACTTTTCCTCGTTCTTTTGCGGTTTAATACTCCTGACCTGGCAATTTGGGAGAATCTTGACAATACATAAGTTTCATCGTACATAACACAGCAATCGAATTTTGAGAAAAAAACCTGACTTCTACTTTTTAGTTCTGCGCTGTGTTTCCAGGTTCTTTGTGGGATTCCTGTCAGATACTAACTTTGTACTTTGTAAGCCCGCAGCCCCTTTGATTTTGCGAACTAAATACTCGCTGCAGCTTGCTTTTGCCGCCAATTTCCGATTCGACAGCCTTGGATTCTTCGTTAACAAAGCAACGAGTTTCTTCGACTTCTGTAAGCATACGAAACCTTTTTTCTGATTTTTCTGGCAAACGTTCAAGTCTCTATCAAATTTCATTAAAACATTTGATACCGTTCTTTGTGAAACTATTAACTTGTTGGCAATGGTTTTCTGACTCCATCGCGGATTTTCTTTATAAAATCGAACAATTAATTCGCGCCTTTTCACTTCCGAGGTCATAACTCAAACTAAAGTAGCGGAAAAAATCTATCACCACCAATTTATCAGAAATTCTCAGTCCTTATATTAAAAAATTGGGTAAATCATTCCCCTATAAACATGCCATTTATGGATGGTACTGAGGGGGTAGAAGGGGTTATGGTATATCAAGGAATATGTAATTTAAGTATCTATCATAAAAAACAAAGATAGATAAAATCTGCCAACCCTTAAGGGAGATAGGATCAAAAAGGTTACGCCCAATCCTAAGAGATGTTAAAAGTATCAGTATCAATTAAATTGTATATATTTTATGTTTGTCTTACTTCTTACAGTATTAAACTGTTTATATTTTTTTTAAATGGCACTATTTACCATTTTCTTCTAAAAAACTTTTATTTTAAATTGCGAAAGTTGATCACCGTGAGCCGATTCAAGCCGGCCATTTTTTAAATTTTTCTAAGGCTAAGAACATTTAGTAGCAGCGGCCGGCGGCTACCGAATTGGGCAACTTTTTTGTCGACGGGCGGACGGCTTACAGCTCTAGTATGAGCTCATAAAAAAACATTGACCATCCCATCTCTCTTTGGGAGTAAGGAATTTAATATATTACCAATTATTCAAAAAAAAAATTATCATTTAAAAAGTCTTGGATTGCTTAAAAGATTCCCTACTTTCTCGGCTTTGTTACATTCGGCATTTAAATCATACAAAGACGCTCCGGCCTAATGCATACATAAACGTAGATATAAATACTATACATCTGTACACATAAGCTCACACAAACAGACTGATTTAATAAGAATGTATATTTGAACATGTTACAATGCGATGACAAACACATTCACACATGCACACATAAACATACTTATTCATAATATATATATATATATATATATATATGAGAATATATCCAAGATTTGGCATTATTTAATTAGTCGCAAATGCATTAGTTCCATAAATTGGATTAGTCGACAAAGCTAGAATATGCGGGAATATGCGGAAACATTCTCACACTCAAGACGTTGAAATAAATTCTTGAGTTATTGTACATATAATTTTCAAACTGTTGCTTGCCACAAATATAATGCTGTCTTCTCAGCACCCACATCTTCCCGCTGAAGCACCTCCAACCAATCTGACAGCCACAATTGATCAATCAACATCCTCTCAATATATACAATACATCCAAACTCCCTCTTTCCTCGCACCCACACAATAAAATCAAATGCCTATTCAATTTAGCCCTTCGCCATCGGGAAAAAATCTCATTAAATCCAAGCAAATAAACGCGCCTATAGCCGTCAGTTCGAATCATACATTATGATAATTGTATTGATGCCGTTTTCCTCAAGTCTATCGAGGCAAACCGTTTGAAGCATGCACATAAAATGTGTGATTTTACTCAACTTCTTATTTTGGGGCGTCTTGTATTTATTTTATACATTTATTATTCTTTGAGTTTATTTTGTCTTGTATAATATCGCCGTGTGCACAGGGCCTCCTTCTCTCTCTATATATTTTTTTTTGGCATTCTTGAACATTCATTTATTCCAGATGATATTCAAACCCTCCGCCACGGCGTGAGTTCCCGAAATTCAGTAGGGAATTCGCCTTTGCCTGTGTGATGCGACGTCAGCGTTCGTTATGCGACTTCTTGTCGGCCGTGCGCGAGCTTAGCATGAATATTGCCAAAGCTGGCTGCATATCAAGTAGCTACGTCACGCATACGAAAAGAATGTGTATTAGGGTGACTCAACCCTCCCCATCGAGCATAACAGGAATGTCGCTATCTCGAAATGTATATATATACATATATTATACAGAATATGTGCACGCGTGTTATGTATGCAAAATTTGACTCCTAATCCCCTTTGAGCATGCTCTCGGTCTCTCTGTGCTAATACCTTAAACCCCACTTTACTAATAACAAACGAGTCCTGAACGTAGAAGGGTCGCGTGAGCTTACCGTTATTTGTCGCGCGTATATTACATAGAAATACGCAGTAATTTAATCAATTTAAATTGCATTATGTGGAGACTTAAGTCGAATGACGCATTTTAATGAATCTCGCGCTGCTGTCTGTTGATGCAACATGGCGCCGCTCCTGCTCGCGGCCACTTGAAAGGGGTCCTCTAAAAGCATCATGGTCGCGTTAATTGATCTAATTTCGTACATGCCAGAGAGTTCCACATTCGCACATGGCTTCCGTTTGATTTATTGCAGATGCAGACAGCTACCCGAATAAACACTACTTCTTTTTATTGCATATACCGACAGTGGTCGTCTCAATAAAACTTCCGATAATAAACTCGTGCACGTATAATATAATAAAATATACCTGTACATTTGTACATATATATATATATGTATATACAGGTAGATTATTGTTTTTGTATATAGAATACGAAGAGTTAGTTATTAATTTTTCAGTATAAGCGAGACGTTTGAAACTATATAAATATGTATATGTTATATCGCAAAAGGACATCGGAGACCGTTTCAGTCTCATTAATCATGATGATGTCGAAGCAATAACATCTAAAATTCATTAAATTATAAATCAACAAGAGAAAAGCGATGTGTCCGGCTTTTAGTATAGCTCACAACGGTAGCACATACATTATATATATATTATGTATTATGTATTATGTACATTTATGTTATAAGTTGGCTGGACGAGAATGCATCTTGGATTTTTATTGTATTGCACGTAAACTTTTATGTGCAGGTCAGCAAAGGATATGAACTCTGTTTAGTGATTTAAGAATTTAATCTCTTTTTATTTTCAATATGTAAGATTTTTATTATTATATAATATAATAATATTTTAGTACAATATTTAAATAAATAAAAAAAAATACAGGGTGATTCAGTCACGACCGCCATTTGTTTCGAGTTTGCATAGCGACAAAATGATCCTATTTCCATCATCGCCAGAAAGTCTGATGCATCAATTTCTTGCATCGGCCCAATTGGTGAGTCTATATTCTCTGGAATGTGCTCAACATCATCCGCCAATGGACGTTGGAGTAATGGTCTGCCTGCAATAAAATGTGTTAGTGACTGGAGATCCGACGGAACATCAGAGAGCGGTACAATTGGCCTCAATTCTACTCAACACGGTATACAACTGGTTTGGTATTAGCTTCTGATCACCAACAGAGCGACGGATCATTGGATCATTTAATCCCTTGTGGGGCATAGGGCCAGTGTTCGATGCCGTTCACCGGATTCATTGACCATTACGGGTTCACACACGTAAATTATGCTTGGACATTTTAACCCCAGCTTCCCACATAACACCCTGATGGTGGCGCCAGGGGTTATGAATTTACAAGTTCGACAACTCCTCCTCCGCTTCTGGTCCTAGTCTACGAGCACTTGCTGAAGTTCTTTGTTTGTACCGTTTTGGGTCCATAGCTCCCGGCAAAATCAATTCCAATTATGATGAATGGATGAACAGCGTTAAATCTTGCTGACAGTGAGTTAGCCATTAACTTTTCTGGTGAGCATTCTGAGACGAGGTATCCAGTACGTTTGCCGAACGATTACCATTGTTAGCCGGACTGCCCCGTACAATGCCTGATGTTGCGCATCACGTACTATTAGTGCGACCAGAGAAGATGTGCCAGGTATTAAAATCGAATGTTGGACATTTTCATCCAGTTTGGCATTTTGCAAGCGACCACCGATCCTCATAATGTTCTTCGAATCCATGAATGGGCCCTAGCCTGCGCTATAGATATAGATTTTTGTTCATAGATAATCCAAAAATGAAGGGCATTCTCACGTTCATCAACCGTTAAGGCTTCCATCTCTCTTCTACTGACAGGAACACTGTTTCCATTATATTGTAACTTACGCTTCTTTATATTATTAATGAATTTGTACTCAAAGGCTGTTGCTCTGATCAGACTGTTCAGATTTGTTGCCCTTTCTACCAGTGTCTGAGACTCCCATGCGGCGTTTGTTATATTCAGAAAAGTCTTAATAGGGGTAATAACTGTTCCGAGGAGGCTAGCCTTTGCCTCTACACAATCTGCTTTTAGCTCTTGTGGGACAGCCTTAGAGGTGATTAATTCGGCAAAAGACGAATTGGCAGGCACAGCCATTCCGGTCCATTCCACCGGGTAGCTCCACGTGACAGTAAGTCAGCAGGGTTCTGTTGAATGTGGCTCCATTGAGTCAATGATGTTGACTTTAGTATTGTTGATACCCGATTCGCCACGAATGGTTTTAGAGAACGAGTGTCCTTCCTCAGCCAGTGTAGAACAATCATTGCTTGTGTCCACAATCGTGCTTAACTGGAGGCACGCGACTGCGTGGAAAAAATTACCCATCCGAGCTGGGGTACTGACGGATGGATGGCTAGTTGGCTAGTTGATCTAATGGCACAATACTCCTTCGATATACGTAGAAGAGGTCACTTCTGAACCTATACCTGCTGCTATTATTCCACCTCGTTCAGCCGTTTCACTACCTAGTGACAGCATGGCAGAAAGCCCAAACACCTCCATTCGTCATCGCGCGAAGGAAGTACACGTGTCACCGGCCACTTTACATCGGATTCTGTCGAAATATTTATTTCTGCATTCCTAAAAAATCCAACTGAAGCCAAGCCAACAACAATTGGATGCACGAGTAAAATCTAAAAATAAATCGATGACGCATTTTCAACAAAAACCTTCTTTTCCGACCAAGCCCATTTCCATCTCAATGGCTATGTCAATAAGCAGAATTGCCGAATATGGTCTAGTTAAAATCCAAGGGCACTCTTTGAAGTGCCAATGCATCCCCAAAAATTTACTGAGTAGTGCACGTTGTTTACTGGCGGAACCATCGGCCCGTTCTTCTTTGAAAATAACCCAGGGAATTCTGTTACGGTGAACGGTAGCGTGCATTCTTCGTCTATTTCTTGTGGCCAGAATTGGATGATTGTGACATCGACGGCGCTACGTTCCACATAGGTAATGACACAATGAACATTCTGCACTAGCGATTTGAGAGTATGGTTATTTCACGCAGGGCTAACGTGAACTGGCCACCGAGATCGTGTAATTTGACTTTTTTTGTAAAGTTTTCTTAAGTCGCAGATCTATGCCAATAACTCTCAAACGACCGATGAGGCAAAGTCAAAAAAAATATCTCCAAAACAACGTGTTTTATTCACTTTTCAAATCTAGCCGCCTTTAATGGAAAACCCATTACAAATATTGCAAAAAAACAGCCATACGTGTTATTTTAAGAAGAAATCAACGAACTACTAGCAAATAAATGTTAAATGAATTATCATGCTGAATATTAAGAAATAGTTAATAATAATTTAAATATTTCTTACACAAAAATAGCATTAAAATAAGATAATTAATTTAATAATTCAGTTATACCAAGGTTAATATTTTTTAAGATTTATTATTAATTATAATGAACAATAAAAGCTGATGACAAATACAACTATATTTTCTACTATAAAACGGTATATATAAAGGTTAGCAACTCAAGTCAAAAAGCGTTACTGCAAGTTCTAAGATGTTTTTGATATTAATTGTTGGTTAGTATTTATCAATTTTTTTCTTCTAATTTTCGATTGATACTAATGTTACAAAGACATTCATTAACGCCAGAAAAGCATAAATCATCAACTAATATATTAGGCGTTCAATCGTTTATTTCTTGAATATAACTGAAGCAATAACGTAAATAATACTTTTGTGTTTTTTTTATGTAGTATCAGTCGCTGTAGCGTTGGCTAATGTAGATGATGAAGAAAATGATTGTAAATTAAAGTTGTGTTCATTTTTGATTAATACTGTATGTGGCGTCAACGGTAAAGGAAATTTAAAAACATTTGTTAATGACTGTGATATGGACAATTATAATTGCGAGAATGGGAATGGTAATACATTTAAATGTT
>JANSTU010021374.1:0-13449 GCA_027564075.1 Bolitophila hybrida
TTTTTTTCTAGAAAAAATCTTGTTTTTGACTTTTTTTTTTCTAGAAAAAATCTTGTTTTTGACTTTTTTTTTTTCTAGAAAAAATCTTGTTCTTGACTTTTTTTCTCTAGGAAAAAAGTTGTTTTGCCTTTTTTTCTCTAGAAAAAAATCTGAGAAAAAATCTTCTTTTTGACTTTTCTTCTCTAGAAAAAATATTGTATGTCAAACTATCTCAATGCATATATACATTTACACAAATAACTTTGTATATGTAATCATGCATTTTCTCTCAAATCATATACAAAACTATAACTGGGAAACTGGCTCATTTCTTATTCAAAGGATCCTCTAATTTTTGTTTAGTAATTTTTATTCAATTTCAATAAAATGTAAACTGAACATAACTCATTTCTCATTAACATATGTTTACTTATAAGTAATTTATATCCGGCTGGGTGCAAAAACCGAAAAGGTTATGTTTTTATTTTTCTGATAAGAAGATAAATTGAAAATAAGCTATATAATATACAAAATGTACTCTAATTTCCAAGTTCTAAACAGAGTTATGAATGAAATAAACGAATACTGAAGTGATGCAACCTGAAAAGTGTCCAGCAACTAGTTAATCAAAGTTTAGTTTAAAGTTTTTAACATATTTATTTTCATTTACGATGACTTCAATACCAACAGAAACATCACCTAGCAACTATGTCTATTTATCGGCTCTACTTGTGAGTATTATTTTTGTCTGTACATGGAACAATATATAATTATCAATATTTAAAATTTGAAAGTCCGGAGGTGTCGCTGGTGTGGTTGTTGACATTGTTCTGTTTCCAATAGACACGATAAAAACGCGGTTGCAGAGCGAACGCGGTTTATGGAAATCTGGAGGATTTCGAGGCATTTACAATGGGCTAGCTCCCGTTGCGGCAGGCAGTGCACCTACAGGTACATATAGATATTATCTATCCAGAATTAATTTAACAAAATTTTGTGATTTTTAGCTGCTCTGTTTTTTTTTACTTACGAAAATGTAAAATTGTTTCTATCGCAGCACGTTAAGAACGATCCTGTGGTTCATATGGCATCTGCTTCCTTTGCTGAATTGGTAAACTATACAGATAGGAATCGCTATAAGAACAATAAACTAATATTAATGCCTAGGTGGCTTGTCTTATTCGTGTTCCCGTCGAAATTGCCAAGCAACGTCGCCAAACGCTTGGCATCGGCTCATCAAGAACAGCCTTGCAGATCATCGTAAATGCATACCAAACCGAAGGTCTACGTCAAGGACTCTACCGTGGATTTGGCAGTACGATTCTGCGTGAAATACCGTTTTCGTTCATACAATTTCCTCTCTGGGAATTCTTCAAGGCAAACTGGACCACCACAACAGATCTGCCAAGTACACCGTTCTCGGTAGCTCTATGCGGTGCAATTGCTGGTGGATTTGCTGCAGCCGTCACAACACCATTGGACGTGGCCAAAACACGTATCATGCTGGCTAATCGCACAGAGGTCGGTCGCAAACGGAACGCCATTGCAGTTTTGCGCTCTATTTATGCACAAAAAGGAGTTAAGGGGTTAGATTATTTATATATACTCAAGTTTCAATTAAAATATTAATAAAATGTTAACTATTTGTTTAAAGACTGTTTGCCGGATTTGTACCACGTGTACTCTGGATTACACTTGGCGGTGGACTGTTCTTTGGCTCGTACGATTTCGTGTCGAGATGCCTGCAAAATGATCCCGATCGAATATAGAATGTACATGTTTATTCTAGTCTAGAGTGTCTTATGATGCATATTGTGCGTAGAACAATAATTGTAATTTGTAATAAATGTAAAAAATCAAAAAGGTGCCTTTTTGTTATTTGGGTTTAGATAATATAAATTTATTGATATAAAATATTAGCACGCATACAGATATATTATAAATTTTAGTATAATGCTCTAATAAATCCTATTTATACTGCGATTTAAGACGAGATTCTTAAAATTTCTTTGAACATAAATTATAATATAATTAAATTTAATTAAACATTTTTAATGAATAATGCAATTTCGTTAAACTAACTGAAAAATATAAATATTTTATAAAAAAATACAATTGGAACTTGGAATGACGGACGGAATATAAATAACATAAAAAAGACAAATAAAAACAACAACAATTCATCGAACAACGTGAAGTGCAAGCGTGGAATGCTTTGAAGCCAACATGGTGGTAAGGTTGTTGCCCAATTCAGTGGACAGTTCCTGCCATACACATTTTCCGAGAAATGTCACCTCTTCTAAGGCTGGTCGGAATGGTACAAGTACCGTTATACAAATACCGTCTGATGTACTCACGGCCGTGCTGCTGGTTGCACTGTGTTCAACCGAGAGAATGCCGTGTGGTCGATGTTGTGGAAGATCAGCACCGAATAGCTCGATTAAAAACTTTCGCAGCGTCGAATGAATACTCCGGCCAGGATGTATTTCTACATTGGGTAGATGATGGGCATTCTTTTCGCTCAACAGCACATGTACCTTGTTTGTGCTACGCTTCTTGATAACCGCCATGATTCGTAGAAAATTCTTGGTGTGTGCTCGGCTAACGGGCAGAATATTGCTGTGCCATGCTCCAGGCGACGACTTGTTCATATAATAACTTTTGCCCAATTCGACGATTTGCAAGATGTCGTTCGAACGCAGTTCTACCTCATCCAAACTAGTCACCCACATTGCCTGCAGCGATTCCTCGTCCGCCTGATTGGGTTTTTTAAGTTCTCCGCCTACAACAGAACCGGTAAGCACAAATCGGTACCACGAACCGGCCGCACACTCCACAGCCAGCAAAGTTGTGATCTGTATATGAAGTCCGGTCTCTTCGAGTACTTCTCGCACGGCAGCATCGACGATGCTCTCATTGTTCTCCATACGTCCGGCAGGCAAATACCATTTGCCACTGCAAGACTTTTTGGCCTCCTGCATCATAAGTACCTGATTCTGCTCGTTCACAATGACACAGGCAACAATGTACACCACAGACTTTCCCAGCACCGGAACGAAATCCGATGCGGCACTGGGCTGAACGCCCTGGCACTCGAGCGCTGCATTTTGTTCGGCTAACGTGAAATCGCACAGTTCCTCGGTGTTCTCTTCGAAGCCCAAGCCCGAGAACAGACTGGTAAGATTGCTCTCAATATTCTCAGCCATTTTCTTATATATTTTCTAAATTATTTATGTGGTTTATGCGCTCTAGTTCACTGAACAGAATTTTATATTATGACAAATATATAATAATATGCACAGCGAGCAACGTACACACAATTTTTTGATAACCAGTTTTCTATGTGTAAGTTATCTAAAAATAGAGAAAAGAACACTGGATATGATGTCATGTATTGTTTATCGGACAAATGTTCTAAGGAATACGTATTTTTGTTGTTGCAGAGATTCGATGATAACCCGAATTTGCACACAATGACCGAACGGACGGCGTTTTAAAGAATAATAGAAAAAAATGTATTATATTGCGTTTGCACAACAAGTACCGTTGTGGAATGCGAGATAGAATGCCAGCATATATCGAGAGACGCGAGAGACCACACTACCTGACGTTACCAATTCGACAATCGTGTTTCGTTTTGACGTTGACAGGTGTTGTTATTGTTTATTAACCTTAGACACAAACCTTATGCGTTTTTGTTTGCTATTCGAAACTACAGCTTTAAAAAAATAAACATAATTTTTAAGATAATTTATATTTAGATTCTACAAATATTTATGCAAATAGAGGGGCAATATGTTTTTATCTTATATGTACGAATTAAACAGTACCAACTACCGCAGCAGGTGCTTTGATAGACTGAATACTATTTCGATTTCGATGCGCTTTGGTCTCATCGAGTGCTTTCTCGAGAATATTAATCATGTATACTAAGTTCGTGAGGTCCACCTGAAAAACGATTTCCTTAGCATTAGAGAGAATCGACGATTTACGTGACTCGTTCAGCATTGTTTTAGTCTCGTTAACTGTCTCCGAGTCCAGGTGTAATTTAACCACAGCCAAAACCGAAGTTTGATTCAGCAGACAACGAGAAGCGATCTGCATATGATAATTAGCTATATATTTGATATAATCGATAAATACAATTTGTGGATGTACCTTAGCCTCTATTCGCCACTCTAGACTACGATATCGAAGGGCTGACACATTGCTATAGTTAAGAATACTACGTGTGCTGAGAAGATCAGTCGATAGACACTTCCAAATGACCGCAGAATGTTCTGCAGGAAGCACTGCACTTAGAGCTGTCTCAAAGTCGACTTGGGTCACCTAATCAATGAACGAATTAATAGTAAACACGAAATAAAAAAGAGGATAAGTTTATTACATTATTTTTGATCCTTTCGATAAGCAATAGTATCAATGTTCGGATTGAAGTTTGCATGTTGTCCGGTTGAAGACCAAGTTCAACTGTTTAACACATATATTGGAAATCATTTGATATGAGTTTTATTTAATTATTTACCTGCCAGTGCAGAGTTCTTTTGTAAATCTGACGAACCAGATCTCAGGACGCCTATGGCTTCTTTGCATAATTTTGCAAGAACTTTAATTAGACAAAATATAACAATTTATTGTTTGCATCTTAATACTTTACTTTACAAATACCTTCGACCGAACAACCTTTCAGAATCTTGAGATTTTCAAATTCTTTATTTACTACAATCATTATAATTATTGTTTCTCTATATGTATTTGTTTACTTGTTGATAATAGATCTTTACTCCACAAGCATTGATGTAGGCAAATATTCCAAATTCTCACAACAATCCGAAATCATAATAGATAAATATTCACAATGACGCATTGACAATACTTCTTCTTCAACATTCATTTTCCAAAGTATGAATTCCACGCAACCAGTGAAGTTTTGATCGAAACATGAGTATGAGAAAGAGTGGAATTCTCAATATATTATACCTATTATATATATTATTGTATGGCTTTAATTAATTAATCAAAATCTCCCTCCGCAAAATTTTATTTTGCCCAGGCAAAAATTAAAAAATGTTTACCAATAAATTCAAATATGCGCGGTTGTTTCCAAAATAATCAAAATCGCCCTCCGTCAATTTTTTTTTTGCACAGGTAACAAATCTTACCAATTAATTTAAATGTGAACTGTAAAAGTTACAAAATTTAAATCAAGCTCGTTAAAACCCCTTTTGATTCACGCTTAGGAAAAACAACCCTTCGGAATAGCGGATAGAGGGTCGTGGAATAGTACCTTGTGGCTAAAACCTTTGGATGCACGCTAAGGAAAAACAACCCTTGGGAATGTCGGATATGGGGTCGTGGAATAGTACCCTGCAAGGCTTCTGATTTTGATTTTCAAATGGAGCCAGATCATTTTTATAACATTTACTGTGTATTTTTTAATTTTTCACTATGCATTTTTGCATTTTCTGTCATATTTTCTTTTTTGTGTGATTTAATTTAATTTTTGGTGTGCATTTTTATTTGGTGAGCATACATTTTTTACCCTTATTGTATTAACATAAAACCAATACCATCAATTAACATATATGTTACACACGCACCATGTATAGAACAATAAGTGTATTATAGGGAACTTGCATCCTCAATAGATGGCGTGCGGATCATAAAGGTAAGCGCTGTCAAATATTCAATTTTGTATGGTAAATTACCATAACAAAAACTTTAAATAATTGTATTATTATTCACATAACATTATTCATCTTTAGCACATATTTAGGAGTATTTACTACTAAATTATCTTAAAAAATATTACAGTTTTATGTGTTAAATGTAAATTTCAAATTTAAAGGGAGAGGTTAAAGACGATCAATAAAGACAAACTTTATTTTATACGGTGCGTGAGTTATGTGAGTCGTTATACCGTTTTTATAAACATACATTTTTTGTTAATTTTTGGTTATTTCACAAATATTTTGTATACCTATGCCACAAACAATAACAACAACACTGCTTGTATGTACGTTGTATGGTAATTGTTCAAGGCATTAGTGACGATCAAAATAGTGGGAAACCTGAAAATTGAGGTTAAATACGATCAATAGAGACAAACTTTAATGTATACGGTACGTGAGTAGATGTAATATCACCCAGTATAACTTTTGTTTTTATAAATTAACAATTTTTGTTAATATTTGTTTTTTTTTATATACTTCTGTCACATACAATAACAAAAATACTGCTTGTATGTACGTTATATGGTAATGACAGTTTTTTACTCCACAAAATGTAGTTCCATAATTTGGCACTGTGTGTCGCCCATTTCGTTGGAAGTTGCCTGTGGCGTTGATGATTCACGAGTCCCAATATAAATAGCAAGATAGATCTCGATGCATAGAGATATATCAAAAATATGCGAATTTGCCCTGCAAAGTTGTTAGAGTCAAATTAAGATTCCTAACCTTGTTAGTGTTTAAGCGCAGTAGCTACAATGGAAGTAGCACAGCACAAACAGCACATTAGCATGACCTGACCTCGTGTGAACCCGTAATGTCAATGAATCCGCTTTGCGACATCGTACACTGGCCCTATGAAAGAATCAATCCGGTAACCCCATACACCCGCAAAAAGGGTTAACACACTTACCAACTTCGTCGGTAAACCAAAAGTTGTAAATAAAGAATCGCTTATAACTTATATGTCGTTTCTTGCATTAAAAATATCTCTTGTGCAAAATAAAGACAAATATGCCTTTAAAAATGCCTATATTTAATAAAATTTATATGTGAAATTAAATAAATATAATAAAAAACTTGAATAAATAGTATGAAATCAGTATCAGTATTTGCCGGCCAAAATAACGTATTACTTAAAAAAACATGAAATAATCATTCCCAATCTAAACTTTTTACACGTTTTAATGAATTTAAATACCTAAATTATGCGACAATGATAACTCGTAAATCACATGCAGGTAATTAAAGACAATAATTAACCAAAACATAAGTATTAATTATTCCAATCGGAATCCAATTGAAACGAGAATCTCATTATAAAATCGCAGCTCTCACTGACAGAACGTTTGCGTTTTTTTTTTGTTACAGTGTTTTCGCCGATCGCAATTTTATATCATCACAAAAATTCCGCTGTTCGGCATTCACTGTTGTCCACACACGCATATATACGGACGCACGACGAGACAGGGAAAGAATTTGTATGGACATTATTTTATATCTTATTTGATCAGTCACGGAACATGATCACTGTGGACACAGTCATCGACGAAAAGAAACTCAAATCACCGCAGATTACCATCGCATATAAATGATTGAATAACGTCAATAATAATTGCCAAATTTTAAGAACGTGAGGTAGCCAGGCCAAGTGCCAAGTAGTACATCAACCCGAAGAAACTATATACACACGCAAGAAAGTCCGCGCGGTTGCGTGTGAGTGTGTGTGTGTGTGTGCGTATGTATGCGTGTGTTTTTGTTTGCAAATTGCGGTGTGAGTGCGAGTGCAAAAAGTGTAAATTTTATACCGTTTTAATTGCGGCCAGACGGGCTATAATATACGTTTAAATAATATAGGAACAGTAAAATGGACCTAGCTTCTAGTCCAAGTCGTCGTCCGCAAGCACCTGTCAAAAAGACATGGTCCGAACTGAAAACGGTGGTCAATGACCTACGAAGACAGCTCAGCACACTGTCCAGCATGATTCCGATGAATATAAACTTTAGAACACTGTCAGACGGTCGAGTTCGTATCTATTTCCTTTGCACACCACCGAATGGCTGGGAGACAACGTTACTATACACGGACATCTCACCACAGGACGAGAGTGCATCACCGATGAGGTGAGTGACCTACATAAAAAATATCATTGATTTGAACTGTGCGTGTCCCCATATATGTATAATATGTATTTTGTATACTACTTTCACTTGCTTGAGTGCGAATAAAAATTACAGTAATTGTTATATGAATATGTGCGATTGTCTACAATAATTAGTAGCACATATATGTCTTGAGGGTATAGTTCACGCGCTACAGTTCCGTCTTACATTTTGCAAATACTTGAATATATGTGGTATTGTTTTTTTTTAGTATGAACGTTTTTTTTTCTTATCATTGTATTGATTTTGATATAAATACTGAGTCATATTTGTATGTTAATTTCTAGATTACAATGGCATCTTCTGCTGGAACCAACAATACCTAGCCTATCAGCGAGCAGTACGTACTCTCGTGAAGTTCAACTGTTGCTAGAACGAAAGCGTCTGTCCACCTGGGGTATAACCTCGTACGATTTACACAAGGCCAGCGGCAAAATTGTGTTTCCTGCCTCGAGTACACTGTATCAGTGCCTGGATACCGGATACAATGTAATAAACCGACAATCTTTTTATATCTAGTATAATTTTAATTGTTTTCGTTGCAGGTCTCGCCACAGTTTCCGTCCGAATTGCGAATATGTCAACAGTGGGCCGCCTTCGATCCACAGGTGTGCCCGAGCAACTCGGATTTGACGGCGTACGTTTGTGGCGGTGATATATGGGTGACACACACATTGAGCGGTCATGGTGAGCGCATTACGTTTGCACACGATGGTAGACGTACGTTTGCTGAGGATCCGCTTAGTGCCGGTGTTCCGTCTTATGTGATGCAGGAAGAGTTCAGCCGATATCAGGGCTACTGGTGGCAGCCAAAGTCCGATGGTATATTCTTTTTAGCAAAATTCGGTTGCAGAAATAATCTTTGGTTTTTTTCAGACGGTATTTACAGAATTGTCTATGAGGAAGTGGATGAAAGTGATGTGTGCCTAGTTACGTTTCCATCATCGCAGTCGGTCGGTGGTGATTTCGAAGAGTATCGCTTTCCACGTGCCGGTACACCAAATGCCAAGTCAAAACTGAAATTGGTACAGTTCATTCTGTCAGAATCCCTGCAAGTCTCCGAACTGTGTGTCAAAGATTTGCAGTACCCGTTGTCGTACTCCTTTCCGTGGCTGGAGTACATTGTACGCGCCGGATGGACACCGGATTCAAAATAGTAAGAAAATTCGAGCAACTCGTGAATATGTTATTAATAATACAATTATTTTTAGCATTTGGGCTCAGCTTATGAATAGAACACAACAACGACTAGACGTGATACTTATACCGCTTGATAATTTCTGTGAGTCATGCAGTAGTACATCGTCATCTCCGGTGGCTGATCACAGTTGGAATTCTCCGTTTAGCAAGGCTACCAGTCCGATACAGGTGATCTACTCACAAACATCGCACGTATGGATAAACATCCATGATTTACTTACATTCTTGGAAATCACAGACACATCAGTGTCCTTTGTATGGGCATCCGAAGATACCGGATTTCGACATCTGTATCATGTGACCTGTAGTCTGACGAGATCGAGTTCGATGAACGGTATAAAGGATTCAATTTCGGCAGAGCACACCGACGGTATTCATCTTGTGCCACGTATCATTAATAAGGTCTGTGCATATTTGAGTGTGTTTGTGTGTGTGTGTGTGTGTGTGTGTATGACTAGCTGAGGTTTTTATGATTCCACAATTGTTAGATTCAACTTACATCAGGCGATTGGGAGGTGCTTGGAAGAAATGTTTGGATCGATCGAACAAACAAGCTAGTTTATTTCCAAGGATTGCGCGAGTCACCATTAGAAAAACACCTGTACGTGGTGAGCCTTCTGAAGCCCGGTATTATACGATTGCTTACCGTTCCCGGATATTCGTACTCAATTGACATGAACGAGGTAAATATATGTTTATGACTTTATAGCTTTTACTATCTAAATCTAATAAAATATATGCTTTTCAGCAATGTAATATGTTGATACAAGTGTACTGCAACATTCATAGACTACCCACCTCCGAGGTACTCAGGGTGACGCCAACATGTGAACTTGGAAATGTACGTGGTATTCAGCTCACCTCAATGGGCTATTTACTGGAAGGTGGTCCACCGGAAAGCCCGCAATATTGTCCGTCAATTTTTAATCCACGCTTGAGCAACGGCGAAACAATTTACGCAATGGTGTTTAAGCCACATAATTTTACGTTAGGCGTACGATATCCGACCGTACTGAATGTATACGGTGGACCGGAAGTGCAGACAGTGAGCAATACGTTTAAGGTATGTAAGTTTTAAGAGTGCCAGTGTGTTTTAAAGGTTATTGACATTGAATTTTGGAAATTAACTATCGGTAGGGAATGCATTTTTTTCCAAATATTTTTTTTGTTTAATAATTGAAACACTGAGGTCTAAACAATAACCTAAAAAAATCTTGCAAACATGTTTCATAACTCGCAAATTTTTTTAAATAAAAAACAGTGCTATAATATATATAATGGGAACCAGCAAATTTTCTACATCTAGCAGCTGTCGAATAAGCTTCAAAAATCAACCACCACGCGGTGACTCTTTCGTTGCAAGTTGCCAATCTATTTGAACTAAGTAGCGATTTAGGCAGATTATCTCAACATTAAACTATTGATATAACAGTTCTATCTAAGGGTTTCAATGCGTTATCATATGTTCTCATGAGTCAAACGCCATGCGTAATAAACTTATCGACACACATTTTACACCAATATCTATCGCAACTGTTGCCGACCGACCGAATGTTAATATAAGAATTACATTTAAAAACATTTTATGTAATAAATTAAATATTTTCACAAAATTTCAGATGTGATTTGACCTTTATATAGCGTATAGATATGACGATATCTAACGCATGGCTATATCAACATAGGTTGAAATAATCTGCTAACCCTGAGGTGCTTTGAACTGGAGTGGTGTTTCACCGAGCTTTTCGCCATAGGCGCTCTGAATGCTCGTTTTGTTGTGTATCGTAGATATATTTGTGCTTAAACATTGAATGTTAACGCAGTGCTAATACTTGTGTTTTTTGTTGTGCGCCGGTGCGTTGCATTGTATCGCACAGGGTGTCTATGTTTTTATATATATACAAAAAAACAATATGAACAATATGATTGTCGACAAAAACCATCTGACCAGGAAGTTCGCCGCCTTTCCTAAGATCATCAGCAGATTAACAAATTTGTTTTGTTTGGACTACACATGCCAACAGAGAAGCTAGCTACATATCTTGGCGAATGTAATATAAAGCCACAATACATAAATTAAACGAGGTAATATATTTGTTGTCCTTCCCCAAAGATGATATGAAGCTCGCTGACCTGAAAAAATACGAACAGTCGCGAATGTAAATGTTAAATGGGATGTTGCTAAGCGTCTAAAACGCGGACCAATCCAGGGCCGTAATTGCCAAATGTTGCGTACATTGTGCGCAGCAACACTTCTCGGTCGACTTCGGTGTTTCTATTTTAGTGAGACTTAACATCGTACATCGCCACATCACCAACTTCGGAACACACATGCAAGGTAGTATCCGTTTCTCCTCGGTGTATTGCCCTAAATACACCCAGCACTACAAGGACGACATCCGAGTACTGACTTCCAATCAAAGTGAGTTCGTCGTAATCGGTGACCTAAATACCCGGCACAGATCACCTGGTTTGGAAAAAATACTGCAGGAAATGGCTATTTGATTTACAGCAAAGAGGACACTTTTTTCATACACACACCACTAGACCCAACCTACTAGATATAGCTATTACAAAAATCTCTAACGCACTCAGCTCAGACCATAATCCTGTGATTCTCGAAATATCTACCAGCTACTTTCTCGCCCCTGAAACGATGCGTACTGACTACAGAAGAGCGAATTGGAGAGAATTTAGCCTCAACTATGCGGTTTAAATCTCAACGACCTCTCCCATAGTGACTCGGCCGAAATCGACTCCAAAATCGAACCGGTTCACAGAAATCATCAACGAAGCCAGATACAGAACAATACCTCGACGCAAAATTAGTGACAAAACCATCTAGCTATGAGATAGCACTAAACAACTGATCCCACAGCAAAACGGCAATGGCAACGAACTCGAACGACAAATAAAAAAGCTGAACTACAATTCTTGAACGGAATCATCAAAAATGCTGTTTATAAAGAGCGCTGCGTTGAATTCCAACAACCCTCTACGTCCCTCCGTCGTGACACAACTCTAGTGTACACCGCTAGCGCCAAAGCTGAGCTGCTCGCGACTACCTTTTCTCGCTCACACACACTGATGGCAGGTCTGAAACATCGCATATAAAATTCCGTGAACCGAAGTATTACACAAATAAGAAGCACACAGGACCCAAATACAGACGCTTCTACTTACTCCACTCCTGATGAGCTCAAGGCAGCCATAATGTATCTTCGCCTTTTTAAGGGCCCTGGAGCTGATAACATTTTCAACATCATCCTGCTAAAGCACCTGCCAACTCGTGACATTTCATACCTAACGCACGAAATGTTTAATAAGTGCCTAGAACAGTGCTATTTCCCATCGTGCTGGAAACACGCCAAGTTTGTAGCAATACCCAAACTTCGCCAACCATGACCCAACCAGCTACCGTCCTATAAGTTTTTTAAATGTACTTGGTAAGTTCTTTGAAATTATGATCCAATCCCGACTCAGTCACACTTCAAACGTCTACAAAAATCACAAAATAAAGCATTAAAACGGATGCCTGGTGTCCCACCTTGGTACAGAACATCATCACTAACCAGACGAACGGGCACAAAATCAATCAAAACAGCGTGCAGGAATCCAATTACTCGTATCATCCTTAAATTGTAGAAACCGGAAGACTTGGTTAAGAATGTGGATACAATGGACGAATAGCCAGGAAAAAACCGGTTCGTTTATGACGTGAATATGAAAAAAAACTGCACCAAACTAAAGATGATTTCTTTTGGGATGCTCTCATTTTTTCGGACGAAAGCAAGTTTAACATTTTTGGAAGTGATGGCAGGGTTAATAAAAGGAGAAAACCAAATGAAGAAATTTAAAATTGAAAGCCTACAGTGAAACTTGGTGGCGGTTATGGACACAAGGATTCAAAACACAAGATTTCTAGTTAAATTGAATTGCAGAAAATTTTAAAGATCGAATGGAGCCAAATTGGCAGGGAATATACCAATAAACTTGCAAGATCAATGCAGAAACGTATAAAATTGGTAATAAATAGCAATGGAAATTGGGGAATACGAATTTTGAGGTATGGATAAGAGTGGTTCGCATCTTTCGGAAATTTGCGGTATAGGAAAAAAGCTGTAGATTTTATGGAATGTTGCGGTACAGGAACCAGCTGAGCTGAAATATCTAATGCTATAGCCAGGCTAGCCTCCGGCAAAGCAGCCGAAGCAGACAATATCCCAATAGAACTCGTCAAAGCGGACCCGTCCCATGCTAGTACATGCATGGGAGGACGAGTCTATTTCTAACGCTTGGACGTCAGGAATAATCGTTAAGCTGCCCAAGAAAGGTGACTTGGGCAGCTGCGATAACTGGAGGGGTATATGTCTGCTGA